>JAUZNJ010083694.1:9554-23541 GCA_034780135.1 Jordanella pulchra | reverse complement strand
AGTCTGTGTGCAATGAATAAATATAATATACAAGTTACACCTTTTGAATGGAATTACTGAAATAAATCTACTTTTTCATGGTATTCTAATTTTAAGACCAGCACCTGTATTAAGTACCAAGTTGCAGACTCCTGATCTAACAGATGAAAAGTGGGATCCTATCTTGGTACAACTAAAATTTTAATCAAACTGCAATAATGGTTAAAGTAAATTTTAAAAGCGGCCTGCTCTCAACATATAATATCACAATGTTTTTATTTTTTTTTTTAAGTATTATGCTTCAAAAACTGATCTAAAACAACAAAAAAAATAATTAAAATAAGTTAATTTGCCCTTATTTGCCATAGGAATTAATATACTTGCACTTAATAGTAAGATAAATATTACGCACTTGAAATAAGTTAATGGAGTTGTTTTTTTCATTATTGTGTAAATCATCTTATTGTGTTGGCAAATTGTCTAACTTACCTGCTAAAATCAAGGGAAAATACACTTATTTATAGAAAAAAAAAGTACTTAATCATATTTTAGCTTTTGTAGTGTATGTTTTTAGTACAGGGGCCATAGCAGAAGCCAGGACCAGTTCTACAGGGACAATGGCTCCTGTTGGTCCCTATCTAGAATCCCCCACGGTTAAGGGGAGAAAGCGACATTCTAGATATCTATAAAGCCATTATTATTACACAAAAAATTTATTTTGATATCCAAAATTTAAAGCATTTAAGACACCATTGGATTCATATTTCATATGTAACAGAATCATATATTTTAACGAGGGTACTCCGATGTTTTAATAGCACATGGTGCTACCAATTCAACCAAATGGGAAGCTGTTATTCACCCTGTGCGGAAACCACAAGATCTGCTGGATACAAACCTGGAAATAATAACTCTAAAATAAGAAGTTTCGGCAGAAATTATATTTCAATTTGATAGATTTAGTAAATTATTGCTTACATGAGAATCGTTACATTTAATATGTTTAAAATCTCTATAAAAAAATAGAAAAAAAAATTATTTTCAAATATTCAAAAAGAAAACCTTGAATCAATTTAAATATCTAATAAGGTGAATATTTTGAAAGACAATAGTTTTTTCCTGGCACCTTGCAGCAGTTTGATGTCACCAATATTATCAATAATATCTAAGAGAAATGATTATTTACCATCCAGCCCCAGAGATGCGTTTTTTTGGTTTTACTGACTGGGACAAAAAATACCTTGCTGTTATGCTCATGTTTGTTAATCAAGTCACATAGCATTATATGAGGGGAAAAATAATCACTATGTATCTTTTGGTCCAATATCAAACCAAAAAACACAACATATCGATTATTATTTATGCATTAATAATAACTTTAATTTATGATCAAATTTGGAAATGACTATTTCTACTTTTCATAACTAAGCTTCACAATTATCCACTATAAATTTGTAACTTAAAATATACATACATACACACACGCACACACACACACACACACACACACATATATATATATATATAACATTAAAAGTTTGAGGAATGCACTTTGATTTATCAAATTTCCACTATGATTTAGCCATCTAGAAGCAGACACCCCAACTTCCAACATATAAAAACTGAGGGGACGTTCTTCTTCATTCCTGTTCATGAACCCATAAAGTTTGACTCTTAGGTCAAATCAACAAGACCTGAGCTGTCATCAGACATTTATGACAGTAAAACTGAATGCTGCACTAAAGTAAAAGCTTTTCTATATTTTATTGTTTTAAATGTTTCAGATAGAACCATACGTAATTTGTGTAAAGCATATTAAGTTAAGTACCTAGAAAAATCACATTTATATTCCCCTCCATAGTTTGAAAGGATGTTTTATCCTAACACACACCTTTCTTTTGTGATTTAATTAAATACTAAAATGGCTTGCCAATCAGCGCAATGAACCGTACGCTCTTTCTCATCCCTTCCCGTCATGCGGCGCTGCTGCCTGCTCCTCCGCCGAGCCGCCATGTTGTCGGAGTGAAAGCCCGGGGTGTCAGAGAGAAACTGGGGCCGAAATCCGCGACCATCCACCCTCTCCGCCGGTGAGTATCGTCTCGACTCGCCCCACTATTGCACAAAACTTAAATTTTTAACGCCCCTATGCAGATATTACACGTTTAGTTGGTCAGGGAGGGATGAAATGAGAGGATTTTGTGCAGCTGAAAGCAGCAGTATACCTTTCTACCGCCGGCCTCCTTCCTTCCCTTGTGTGGGTCTTCCGCTCCAGACAGCTTTCAGGCCTTTGTTAGCATCCGCGTCAGCGGGACCTTCCCAGACAGCGGGATTAGCAGACAAGTAAGAGAGTCTGGGTGTTTGTCGATAAAATAATCACAAGGCTTCGGGACTACAGAGGCTGTTAAAATCATCGCGAGAAGCCAATGTTTGCAACCGGCTGGAGCTTGTTACCGGAGGCCGTGTTATTGTTGGTAGACACGGGCAATGGACATCCATAACCAGCGGCTAATGGTCTGAGTGAACGGTAGTGCATGGATAAAAACCTGGAGAAACGTGAGGTATTTTTTCAGCTAGCATCTAGTTTCTGTTTCGTTAGTGTCGATATTTATTTAACGGGGAGGCCTGTGTGTTTAGGTATCTGTTGTTAGCCGCAGTTTAGGATTGTCACACCCGTCTGTGCCCGGAATGCAGTGGCCTGATCCCCGGTTGTTGAACGGTTAACACCCGCTGGACTGTAGAGTAGCTTATCTGCCCGTTTCCGGGTGCCGAAGTAAAACTGAGAGCTCGGGGTGCGGAATGGACGCGCCGTGTGTTGGATTTCCGGGTGTTTCGAGAACTGGAATGAAGAGCTAGCATTTCCTTGTTGTTGAATGAAGAGTGTAACTGGAAAACAAAGGCATCGCTTGGTTTATGAATGATCAGTTGTCAGGGCTGGATTGTTTTTAGTTGTTAGAGGAGTTCCAAGCCCGCTGGGTTGTGTTTATATGTCTTTGCATGTGTTTAGACGATCTTCAACTAAGGTAATTACTATATATGGATCAGGTTAAAAAGGACTGCTTGTCACCTCTTCTTGGCCCGTAGGGACACTAATTTGAGATTAGAGTCTGTTGGATAAGGACAGGCTGTAAAACACAAATTACACTTATGGTTGAACACCGCTCATACTGCTATGACCATATTCAGGACCTTAAAGGTAATTATACCGATTTTTTTCCATTTTCTAACAGTTTTATTGTTCATTTTAGAATGTTTTTTTTTTTATTGGGATTTCATGTTTAGGATCAACAGCAAGTAATGAATAATTAGGAAATGGAGGTACAATGTAACACTTGTTTTACATTTCCTTGTCATATAGATTCTGAATAGTGTGTCTTGTATATGTATACAGGAGTGAAACCAGCTTAGAAAATAAGCAGTTGATTTATTTTTTCTGTATAATGCTCAATGATGTATACCTTTTTGAAGTAAATTATAAAGTGTCTCTTTCTAATTTGGGTTTTAGAGCTACTGGAAAATGAAAGGAAGATCATTTTCATCTTTAAAACCAGTGGGTTGTGTTGGCATTGACACATCTTTGCTGAAGTTTCTAAACAATTGCACCACCTTTTACTCTTTAAAACCTTTTATAGTCAATTAAACATCAAGTGTCACCATATATGTTAGAGGCATAAATGCATAAAATCCCAACGTTTAGCTGACATTCATAGCAGTCCATGTAGGTTTTAGCGATGTGCTTGTTGAATATAGAGGTTTTGAGATTACGAAAACATTTTCATGATTTATAAGCATAAAACCAACGAAGCCAAAGCTTTGCAAAACCTCCGTTGCTGCAAATACAGGAAGCTATGAAATGTTTGACCGGTCTCATGTGCAGAAACGGATCAAGCTCAATCAGATGGTGCAGAGAGGCTTTCTAAAGATCAGTTTTCAAATCTTACCAAACATTTTCAGTGAAATCCGAGCCGGGCTTTGGCTGTCATGATCTAAGCTGCTCCGTTGTTGGTCTAGCTTTATGTTTGGTGCTGCTCTAAGGTGAACCTGCGCTCTCTGCCTCTAGCATTTAAAACATCCTACAGGTTTTTCTTCCAGGATTGTAGAGGAAAGCTCCGTGTTTATATCTGAAGAGGCTAAATTCATTCCTCTGCCTACATCTCCCAGAATACCCTGTGCTTCTGGATTTTTGCTTTGCTGAATTATTGAACATTTTATCAGACATATTTCCTACTGATTTTGATCAGGCGTCTTGTATTGGTTTATTGCTTAGCTCTAGAGTGCATGTTTTCTAGGGTAAAATAAATCTTTTTGAACTTGCATTTTACATGTTGATGTAATATTTTGCTGGTTGATCAGAGTTTCATGACATTAAATGCTCACACCTCACTAAATGGTATAAAATCCAAGTGTGAGGGACTCACAGAAGAGTGTAGAAAACAACCATGTCAGCTTCAAGGCATCTCTATTTACCAACACTGAGTCAATATAAAGGTTTCCTAATATGGCCATGGCTCTAATCCCCTCAGCATAACACATCCACTACCATGTCTCCTTTGATATGTGTGTTCATAGCATTTTGAATTTAGGTCATAAAGCTACACTTTAAGCCAATCTGGGAGCATCTTCACCATTTCAATCCGAATTACCAGCCTGAAATGAGCTCGAGATTATTTTTCATTTGTAGAAATGTTTTGAAGCACCTTCAGTTATGAACTACGTTGTTACTTCAGTTTCAGTGCTTTGAGTGAGATGAAATATGAATGTGTCTGAGGCTTCTTAGTACTTTTCGCAGGTTTAAAACTACATTTAATCACTGCATGGCCTTCACTCTTTCCCCTGATGAGGTAACGCGTTCACCTCTGACCTTTTCAAAGTGACAGCCACCGGCTCGTCTCCATGTCTTGCAAATAAAGTCGGCAGTCACTGTGCATACGTTCTTAGATAGTGTTATTTTTGTCAAATATTGTGATTTGCGTAATATGCTGAGTGGTATGTTTGTTTGGTACAAAATAGATAAAATAGATAAAGCGAGCTGATTTAACAGTCCTTCTGTTTGAGAGAGGTGTTTGTTGAACTTTGAAGGCACTGACCTTTGCTTTTCCTTTATTTTTCTTTGTTAAAATAAACAAAAAGTAACGGTAAAGGCAGGAAAAACATATTAGAAAGTGACCCGTCTCACCTCAAAGGGTCTAATTTGTTTATTATTCTTTATAGCTGTTTTTAGTTTTGTGATGGAACAAAAAAAACTGACTATCTGTCTGATAACATTGATCTCCGACTGTTTCTTCCCAGACACTGCTCTAAATTACTTTCATAACTAAAACATTTCAGCTGTCTGAGAGTCGGGCACTGGTAACTAATCGGTGACCTGCGACACGTGTCATGAGTGATAAGGAAATCAGTAGACGTTTATCTACTGGCTAATGTTGGTCACGGCACTATTTACATTAAAAATAGTCAGTAGAAGAACAAAAGAGTAAAACGATATAGGTGCATAGTTTGACCTTTTTAAAGATGAATTTTGTTTGTATCTTGTTTTTAATATAAGCTTTAATGACCTTTCTTATCTCATGCGTTTTAATTTTAAACAGATGTTAGCATGTACTTAACTTTATCTGTAGGGACCCTAAAGCTTAATAGTGAAAATACTTGGATGGTTCAAGTTGAGACGAATGAAATCAAAATTAGATCAAAGGAAACCAAAAAGATATAAATTTAGGATCCTGAAGATTTGTGGAAAATATTCTGTGGACTAACAGGATAAAAGTTGAAGTTAGATTCTAGTTACCCACTAGTCCTCCTGGTAGAAACCTGTTGGAGAATGTTGGAAAAAAGAACAACACACTGATGGTCAAACATGGCGGCGGCCTTGGAGGTTAAATTCTGCTCCTGCCCAGAAAATCCTGAAGAATTTCTGACCATCAGTTTATCTTGAACTCAAGTCTACTTGGTTTCGGCAGTGGGATTATGATTCATCGCATACCAGCAAGTCCACCTCTAAATGGCTTAAACAAAAACAAAAGAGCTGGACAATATTTCAATATCAATGTATGGTTTAATCCAATATTGGTGATAGGGCTTTTTATAAGCATTTTCAATATTTCAATATACATCGCCGTCTATAAACACAGCATGTCCACTGACTGATGTTCCAGGTTTTCCTGTAGTCTTATGTGGTTTTGTTTTTCAAAGCTAATATTTATTAAATGTTATGTTGGAGGATTTTTATAAACATTGCAAAATATTCGTCACAAGTTTTTATAGACATCTGTTGTGGGCATTCTTGGCTGTCTTTCTAAGGCTTTTATTTTTCCTACATCGATATTGAAATGATATTGTACCGAAATTAAGAAATGTATTGTGATTTAAATTTTGGACATATCGTCCAGTCCTGTGGCCTAGTCAAAGTCTGGATTTAAAATGTGTTAAGAAGTATAAAACTCTGGGATTAAATTATTTCACCATGACTTATAGAAGTCCAGCTCAGGTTTGGTCTTCTCTTTTCATTGAGAAAAAAGAAATGTTGAAAAATGTTGTATCAACTTGTATAAAGTTTGTTTGTGTGGAAACTGCTACCTTTCTAGAAACCAAAATAACTTGTTTTTTGTTTACTTATTGTTTTCTCAAACGTTAAACAACTATGATGGAGCAATTATTAAACGATATTAAACAGCTATTAACAGGCAGACGTCTGGGAATTTCCAAAATTAGGAAGAACGGAAATTCTTTCTTCATAAAATGACTTGTTGACGTTCATCTCAACTCATTTTGATCCAGCTTTATTTATCTGGAAGTGATGTAGAATAAACAAAATATGGGTTTGTTTCTTAACCAAAAGGATAACAATCATTTCTTCAAAGATATTGTACAGAATTCATTCTATAAACCAGTCCCTTAATGTCATCTTTTCTTCCTTTGAGAACTACAGAGAAACAGTAGCACCTTTTATTTTGGCTTCAATTCAAATACATCTAATATAGAGCCCAATAAAATTTTGTTTCCTTTTTCTCATCCCTGACCTCTTGTTTTCTATTTTAGGCAGACATGGCTTAAATCCTGAAGCAAAGAACAATGAAGGCATTTGGGGAGAACAGCATCTGAAAACAGATAAACTGTTAATCTGGTTTGTTTTTGTCCAGTGTGTTTTGGATAAAGTCCATTACAGTGATGCTGGCAGCAACCCGAGCTCTCCGTAATATATGTTTACGACGATACGGCCAAAACTTCTATCACAGTATATTTCTTTATTTCAATCAATTCAATATAATTATAACGATATTAACAAAATAAAAGCCTCAGAAAGACTACGTAACATAACCCTGCAACTGAATCCTGTATAAACTTATGGCAATTATTTTACCAACTTTATTAAACTAATATAACATTTTAGAAATATTTACCCAAAACAAAACTGAAATAAACTAATTTATTCCATTAAATCTCAGTATAGCCTTGTTTGCATCGTCTAGTTGTGGTTTTCTAAAGCTGTTTCATCATTTCAGAGCGTTTTTATATTGACACCAGACCCGATCGATCTCGTCGGTTTGTGTCTAAATCGTAGCGTCCTTTCTTAAGTAAACAAGTATTTCACTGTTTACCTTTTCTGGATTTCCTTTTGCTCCAGTTCTAGAGACTTGGACTCGCCAAACCTGATCTGAACTGTTTTCCTTTAATCAAAGAATCTTGAACACACCCTGAGAGGTTTACTGTTCTTTGATATATTCAAAGGCTGTTGTAAGTATAAATCTTTCTGAATTGATTGAACTGTGAAAAGCAATAGATTGGGCTCATTTATAGCAGATTATTTTGTAAATAAAAATAAGGTTTTGACGTGAGCATTTTCTGAAGAAATGCAACAATATGAACATCTGGGCTGATGTTGATATCGGATCATCACTGTCGCATGACCAAGGAAACACCACAGAACCGATTCCCCTCAGCCTCGTGAAACTAATGCAGAAACTAGATAAAGATGAACGTCTGTTGTCAGTATTGGCCCAGTTTTACCAGTTGGACCGATGTCTCTAGAGAAGACCAATATTAAACCGTACTGATTCTTTGTCTCCTTTTAATCCGTCTTGATTGTTAGCAAAAATAATACGTAGTATAACTGGGTCACATAGAAAAGAAAAATATAATTATAATGATTGATTTACAGTTTTTAATGAATATCCTGGTTTCTAAAATAATTTTTCAAAACAAATGTGGAATAAAAAAATCAAATATTGATAACCAATATTTGGTTTTGAGGGGATTTGTGTGTTAATGACCTTCTGAACTATCAGTAGATTAACAGGGCTGTAAATCCTTTTCATTTTTTCCTTATTCCACTTTTGTTCATTTTTTCATTGTTTTTTTTTTTTTTTTTTCTTAATTCCACATTTTCATTCTAAACATATTCATGAATCTAAAAAGTAGGTAGTTATAAATTGACAAAAAATATTTAACAGATGAAAAGCCCAAAAAATTATACAATTTATGTTTTTGGTTAAATTTCTGTGGTCCAGCACAACATTACATGCTTTTACAAGGCATGTAAAATAATTTACCTGTCCTGTTTAATTGAACAAAAAACATTCTTTCTTTGTGGGACATATAATCTTATATTAATTAGGTATCCTTTTATAAAAGTCCTTTAGAGGTGAACGTTAAAAATGTCTCAAAGGAACATAAAACCTACAAACTTAACACTTTGTCCACACTTGTCTATTAAGTAGGATCCATGTTATTTATTTATTTTTACTTCTCGTAACTGGTATTCAATTGAATATTGAATATAAATAGTTATTTGAACGTGGAAACCTGGCCCAGGTTTCAAATGCCTGAATCTTTTTGTTGCCTTGTTAAAATAAAGACACAGTGCTCCATCAGAGCTCAACATTTTGAATGAGGTTTTTCGGGCTTTGGTACTGGATTAGCTGCGAGTTTCTTTCTTTTCTTTTTTTTTATAAGTGCTTGGTTACTTGCAAAATTTAATGTAAAAGGCAGGAAAAGCATTACTTTAATAAACTTTTTTGTCTTGCTGTCTGCATCTTAATTAAAAGTAATCAGATAAACTACGACTAAAGTCTCTAGACTGAAACTGGACGTAAAATGTATTTGACTAAATTCTCACTGAGATTACTTACATTTTCTTCAAAAGACTATAGGTCCAATAATTTGCGTATTGAACCTCGTCAGCATTGGCCTGTCATCCCCTCTCCCCAGTTTTAATGATAGAAACAGCATTTTCCTTGTATATTTTTATTTTTAGTGTAATGAACTCTGAACTCTTCAAAGCTTTCTTCCAATAAAGTACTATTCGGTCATTTCTCACCACGGTTTCTCAATCTACAATGTGATGGGCTGTGTGAACTGTGTGTATATAAGTTGAACCCGTCCAGCATTGGTCTCATTAAACACGCCCAGTAATGGCGGCTGGACTTGTTGTAAGTCGAGTCCGAATTGGCGTCTCATTTTAACAGGTTTTAACAGTTAGAAATAAAAACACAGAAAATTGGTCTTATCCCTCAGTTCTGTTTGTCTTATTGTTTTTCTATGATTGGTTGATAAACAAGAGAAAACCACTTTAATACGTTTAATTAAGACTGCAGGTCAGAAATAAACAACAGGTTCAGTTTTCATCTATTGTTACTGTGTAGCCAAGCTACTCCCGACTGGTGGTTTAATTCCTGTTTTCACTCTGTTTATGGTTATCGATCAGGGGTAGGAAAAGCCTATCTGCCCATCTTTATTTAAAAGACCAAATGTCTATTAGACTGCAGCAATTTTTACTTCTAAACTGTGATTCTCTAATAAAACTCTGAAGGATTCAGTCAGTCAATTTAAATGAAACACGTTTACTTCAGTCTGGTATAATGCAGCAGCTGAATTCCCCATTTAGCTTTGCAGCAGCCGACAAATCAGTAGAAATCATCTCCAACCTGTCCGGACAGATCAAAGGCGCGTTTCTTGGGTGTATTGAACCAATTTGCAAAGGTCTTCTTGTAACGTGTGCGTCTCTCTGTCTCTGTGTCCAGACTGTGGTGGAATGAGCAGTGTGTGTGTGTTGAAGAGGAAAGCAGTGCTCTGGCAGGATTCATTCAGCCCCCACCATAGAAGTACATCTCCCAGCATGCCTGTGGTGCTGAGCAGCGGAGGACATGCCCCCCCAACTGGACAGACCCCCCAGGCCACACCTCCCAGTCAGCAGGTAATACTCACCACTCTGATTCCTGTCTGCTTTTGCCTCGCTCATAAACCAGTAAATGGAACTAGCTGTCCGCTGTGGCTTGGAGCTTGTAAACTGCTTCCAACAGAGAGTCCTCGTGTAAAAACCTCTTTTACTAGTCTATCACCATTTGATCTTGTAATATTTAGTCAAACTAGAGCACATAGAGAGGGACCTGACCGTTCCGTCTTAAAGAATCTCTGTAGATTCTCCTTCCTCTTCAGTCCAACCCGCAGTGTTTCAGTAGTTTTAAGGTCTGGGTAGCAAGAAAGCCATGCAAAGGATTGTTGACTCTGAACTCCACACATGGTTAATCATAAATCCTTCACTATACGTAACCATTTATAGGGTAAAATACTTTGACACTCGAAATTTCATTTAAGAGCTCTATTAGAGGATGGATATATATATAAAAACAGTCACTTGGCCTAACATGGTTTAAAACAAATCTGTGAAAAACCTTTTATCAGATGGAAATAAACACATTTCTTATTACAACATAACCCTCAGACCTTTGATCCCGATACAGGATTTTTTTTTTTACTTTTTGAAGTACCTATTAACATTTTTAATTATCTTTTTTTGCTCAGCTTATTAAATTTTGAACGTTTTCTATTATGTTTAAGTCTACTTAATGCCCACATAATTAAAAAATGTTCCTTATGGAGGTAGTTCCTGGGGATACATACCTGATTACAGGCGCTGCTGTCTGAATGCTTCCTCCTCCCACTTAGGGTGGTTCTAGTGGGGGCGGTCAATAAACATTCAAACCAGAAACACCTGAGAAACAAAAATGAGCTTTTATGTTGTTTGACTCGTTGACACGAAATGAACATTTAAACATAAAAATTAACATGAAACTATTATTTTAACATAAACAACTTTTTCTTCTGAATTGTAACCGTTTTAAGGCTCAGAGCAGCTGCCTGGGTTTAAATCTGATGACATCAGTTTTGCTGGATTGCATCACAATATCGGCGCAGCCAACCAAAATCAAATGCAGTTCCCCATTTAAACCTGAGGGGGGTGTTGGACAGTTTTAAATGCAAAAGCAGGAATGTAAAATAAATGTGCTTTAGATTTTTAAGATAAAACCACAGACATGTAGAGAGCACTATAAGTAGTCCATTTGAATAGTTTATTGTTCAAAAATAATCATTTTGGGGTGAGTAGTCTTTTAACTAATGTAATGTTAAGTGTTTCCTCATTTTTAGCTTTTTTTCCCCCATCAATCCGACTCTTTCTTGGTCTTACTGAAGCACACAATTCCAGTTAAATCACATGTATGATTTAGCGAATGTCACACTTCATCTCCCATTTGGATTAAAAAAAAAACTGTCTGCCACAACAAATTATGTCATCGTCTGTATTTGTACGTCAGTCAGCTCTCTGGAGCTCATCGAGGTCTTTTTATCTAGTTTTAGTGGTTTTTGTGAATCTCTTATCAACTAATCAGAATCAGGTTTATTTCCACTTTTTGTTGCCTCTGCTCTTAATGAGAGTTTTCCAATATAAATACATCTGGTTGTTCTGACTTCAGCTCGGACGGTTAATCATAAAAAATCTGTCTCTGTGGGGGGGCTTGTTTTTGTTAGTATTGCTGGTGTGAAGGTAAACGTCTGAGCAGCTTCAGCTAAATCCAGCTGATTCTGACAGCATCGCTGTCATGTCTTGACCGTGACGTCCTTAAAGGGTTTTATGTCGGCCGGCAGCCCATTGATCTCCTGATTGTGTGTTTAAGAAGTAAACCTAGCAGGTCCAGTTCACGCTATATATGTAGCATCACCAGTGTGGTTCCAGAGCAGCCGAGCTTTTATTTCTGTCCCTTGAATGAAATTGGAATGAATCAAAAGCTTTAAGGTGAAGGAATGAATCCAGATGTTCATGTTAAATATGTCTGATTATTACTAAGCCTGAAAATGAATTGCATCACATTGAGGTCCTTCATTATCAACCAAATGAAGAATAGGAAGAGTCCTTTGTGTTTGTCATTTTAAGATGCTTCATCTTAACAGCTTATAGTTGATGCTTAAAAATATATTTTATTTTTTAAATAAATGCGGATAATTGTAGCTGTATCATTTCACACACAGGGTGAATTAATGATACAGTTATATATTTATTTTCCACTAGTAATTTTGGTTGTTTCTGTTCAGGCAGGATAGTTTAGTGTCGTCAGACAGGTAATCGGTGCGCTGAAATGTACAGTGAAAAACGGCTAATTGTAAGCAAAACGTCACCTCAGATCCTTTTAGCCAGAGTCAAATAACTCATGTAGTTGATATCGGAGAGGTGGTTCCAGGGGAGCTTAGTTACTTTATTATGATTTATTTTATTTATATTTCATTAAACAGTTTTGAAGGAAGGCCACATACTTTTAGTGAATCCCAGTCTGAAAAAACAGTAGAGCAGAAAACTCTGTCAACATCCTTGAACTCGTTTAATGATATTAAAGACTGCAGCTAATTAATTTGCTGATTATTTTTGACAGATGAAGCTAAAGCTACATCACCTAAAGAGCTCTGGGATTTACAGGCCAAAAAAAAAAGTCATCTTAAATAAGAAATGTATATATTTGGGTTGATTATTTCTCTGAGTCAGTATTTCGGTCTGGAAATTTAATTTTTAGAGTATTTCAATATTCGACTGATCGCTGATTGATTCAGGCTCATTTTATTAGTTAGTTGAAGTTAAGTGACATTTTGCTAAGCATTCTTTGTGGGTTAGTTAGTCATCTATTCCCAGTGCAGTTTGACTAACAGTTCTCTGCAGAAATGTTTTTTTTTTCTCTCTCTGGATTTTTTTTTGTTTATTTTCAGAATTAGTCAGTAAGGAAGTCACCTTTCCTGTAAGTAGAAAAATGTTTGAATGTACAGTGTCTCACAAAAGTGAGTAGCTTTCATAAAAATGAACTAGGATGCAACATTTTAATAAGAAGTAGGTATTGTGCAGCTTATATCACGTTGGATGCATTTAACATCAGTAAAATGCATGAAAACTCTGCTTTATCTTTAAAACATGCAAAAAGTCAAATACTTTTCTGTTGTTTGGTGCAAAAATAAAAACCAGTCTTCAATCCCTCCCTTTCAAAACAGCTGTCTCTCTTTCCAGGAACCTGAAGCACATGTTTTCTCCGACTGCTTCTTTAATTACAGAATTAGCTTTAACTTTGCAAAAAATAGATTTGTGTCAAGTGATCAAATGAAACTGAAATTAGCAGTCCAGATGTAAATAAACTCCAAACCGTTGAGTTTTTCCTGCTGTTACAAATATTGTTCGACCACAACTCTGCTGTCACAGCATATTTTTTGTTTGAATTTAGCTTTTTTGAATTTTTAATTTTATCTTTAGAAGCGTATTTTGCCAGTTTGCACGGAGAGCAAACTATTTTGACAGTTGTGTCACAATCCTCTCCGATATTTCCTTTTCATGGTGGCCTTTTTCAGACTGTCCTCTCCGCCTTGCCGTAGCGTAACCTGTTTGTGTTTGTTTTTGAACCGAAGGGTGTGGCGGGAGCTGGACGCTCCCAGGATGATGCCATGGTGGATTATTTCTTCCAGCGGCAGCACGGCGAACAACCCGGCAAACACCGCTGGCCCACTGGAGACAACATCCACGACAGTCAGGTATTTGCAGATTCACACATCACCGTGTCACAAAACTACTTAAAACATGTAAAATATAAATATGACGAGGCAATGTGGTGCTTTTCATTTAAACACAAAGGTCCAGCCTCTCATAGATGCGAATAAACTTAATTCAATTAATGTGGCAGAAATTATTTATCATTTATTACGACACTGA
>JAUZNJ010083693.1:0-50625 GCA_034780135.1 Jordanella pulchra | reverse complement strand
TACACCTTTTGAATGCAATTACTGAAATAAATCAAGTTTTTCAAAATATTCTAATTTACTGGCTTTTACCTGTATATCAGCAACTGTTAGGGAACAATAAAGAGGACAAGGTTCTAAATCGAATCTGTAGTGCAGCCCACCATAGGTTCATAGCTATGAGGAAGACAGAACTATTGATAGCCATTCGAGGCAAAACGAAAAAAATGAGTTAAACAAATAAAGATGAAAGAAAAATATCCAAGGATGAGCATGCAGGTGAAAAAAAGCAGAAGAAACGTTTAAAATTTTAATCTTCCAAACAGACATGTCAAATAAAACATTAAAGATAGTTAATGAGCAGAGTATATATCCCAGATTCAAGGGGCAACAAAACTGAAGAGGAACTCAAATGATTAAATCTGCTGAAAATGACAGTTCTAGAGTTTTACTGAAAGATATAAAGTTGACTGGACTCTGAAAAGTGGAAGTGAAAATTGGATCATTTTATGATTTGTAAACGTTAGCAATCTGTCATTAAAATAACAGCATGTTTTAATATTGTCAACATTTTAGAAATCACAGAGTTTAAATAAGTTTATAATCTACAGGATTAGGATTAAACTGTCCCTTTTGATTAAGGTAAACTATGACATGGAAACTTCTGAAATGTGAAGGCCACCAACTTTGCAGAGCTTAGAAGACAAATTACAGCTCAAATTTCATGCTAACAATGCTAATCACCCAATGCTATAGACATTTTGAAATAACTCTGGCTGTGTTAAAAATACTAAAAGTCTGCAAAGAATAAAAATGTAAAAATAAATAAATAAACCTGGAAGGAGGTGCCTACCGGCGTTTAGGTGGCAGTCTTTGATCTGATACTGAAGTTCATTCTCATTGGGGATGTCCTTCCAGGTAGCCAGAAACACTTGTCGCTCTGAAAACAACGAAACACATTCAGCAACAAAGACTTTGTTACTCAAAAGGATGAATTGTCAAGTACAAGGAAAATGTTAAAGGTTTTTTTAGCATATAGCAAAAGCAGACACATAAGAGTTAATTATTATTATTAGGACCATTATTGCAAGATTGACATTTCTGGCAATTTGAAAGAATCTCTTGCGAACATGTAACAATTTACAATACTGTAACAATTTTAAAGTATGTCTATTAGATGAAACCTTCTTTTTGTGAAACTTAGAGGTAATTTCAGTTCATCGTTAAACAAATTGTTTTGCCAGCAATAATGCCTATGTTGACATGAACCTGCACATAGCATCCTATTCTTAATATGTACATTCTAAATTGTTGATAGACCCTTTTTCCCCACAATAACAATTTAAACTACTCTAAAAATATCTATAGAATATATACATAAAGTAGTACATAATCTATAGGATATCCCATTAACAGCTATACAGAATATTTAATGGTGCAGCCAATGGCCTGACCAGCTAAGCTATCACCAAGGGGCCTGACAAAGGCTTGGTTTGGATCCCACTTGATTATTACATAAACAAATCATGGAGTTTGATCAGCTTAACTAGGTCAGGTATCTGCCAGGCTTAAGCTCCCAGACTAAAGACAGACCCCACCTCACCTCCTCCCTTCCGTTTCTGAAGCTGTCAGTCAGTGGTGAGGAGGGAGGGAGACAGACAGACAGACAGACAGAGACAAGCAGAGGGGAAGAGATTCTGGGGAAAAAAAAAAAAATCTTCCCCTCTGCTTTAAATACATTTATATTCAAAAAAGCCGGTAAAATATAAAGCCCAGTGGAAAAAGTTACAACGTTAGCATAGCTACTCCAGCTTAAGACATTTGTTTAACACTAAAATATCCAGTAATTCCGATTCTGTAAACCCTTCAAGCATTATTAATGCATAATGTTATATTTTTTGAGCACTTCTGAAACCGCTTCTGCAACAGTCCTGCATAGCAGTGGCCCCCCTGTGTGTCATCCCATAGTCCTGTGATGTCCAAACTAGTATTCTATGTGTACTGAAGGTATTTTCAACAAGTATTTTCCACCCTCAGTAGCCTGTAAGAAAAAAATCAAAATAAATCATACCCATTTTTCCATCTTCAACAAAGAATATGTTTAGGGGGATGAGAACGCTGAAGTAGAACACATCGATGTTGTTCTTTACAGCCACCTGAGAAGATAGAAAGAGAGCAGAATTTAACACAGACTATAAACCAAAAATGTTTAATAAACATGCATATCTAGCACAAAAACAAAGGCAAAGGAAGAATCACTCACAAAAATGAGAAATATCACGACTAGAGCATAATTCTTTGCTGATATGCCTGAATTTTTCCCACTATGATTATATCCTTCTATTGTCATCTGGTGAAATCCTATAGGTAATCAACCAAAGGGTCACTCAACAGTGATCACCCTGTATTTTGTGGGGACATGTTGAGGTACCTGCAGGTTATTCAGTGGATCCATCTTCATAACAGGCCCAATGGTGTTGACAGGCAGGGAGATCTCAATACTCTGGTTGGGCATGAGTGGGGTGTGGATGGGCAGAGGATTGGTGGGGATCACACCAAAACTGCAAAGAGAACAGACTTATAAACCTGTTGCTGTTCGGCTGCAAACTTTCAGCAAACATTTGTGAATTAAAGCCTGCAGAAAAATGGTTTTATTCCAGCTAACAAACCTGTTTTTGTTAAACTGGATGGCGAAATCGTTCATGTGTTGCAGGGCCTTGTTGGTGAACGACATGTCCATGTACATGTGGCCTTGGCGGCGGGAGAACGTGCCGGAGATTTCGAGCCCTTTTGCTTTAACAGCAGGAAGCCACACCTGTAAAAAAGCAGCTGTATTTAGGACATCATCTTACATCGTTGCATAAAGGAGTAAAAGATTTAACTTTTTAAATAAACATTCTTTCTTTGGCAGCAAAGAAAGAAAGAATGTGTTAAGTACTCTGTTGAGTACCATGGAGGATCTGTGATGCTCTGAGCCTGTTTCACTTCCCCATATTAATGGAAGTAGACCATTTTTTGTTTATTATTTTCTATCATGTGGTTTAAGATTTTTCTGTAAAAAAAAAAGGATGGAAACAAGACAAAGACAAGCAAAAAATGACCACTGCAAAATACAAACAAAAAAAAAACTTTTTTCATACGTTTTTCCTCCAAATAATAAAGGGACTTATAAGAGTCCCCGTGACGTAGTGGTTAAAGTCTCTGACTACCGCACAGGGTTGCAGCAAGAAGGGATCTGGCATAAAAACTTTCTCAAGTCAAACAACCCTGTTATAGTTAACAGCTGTACAGCGTCTGAATAAGGGAGCAGCTGAAGGGACACAAATAAAGGGACTCAAAAGGTTGACTTTTCAGAGAATCTCTGACTGAGCCCCTTTAGGATTGTATTTAATACAATCTACCAGATATAAATCAATAATCACAGAGTTTTAAAATGTTGCGGGTCATTACCAAGCAAGGTTTGGTGTTTGTTGTCAGACAAAAACCATATGTACTTATTTATAAAGCACAAAAACACCACAGCTGATTCCTAAGTCCTGCTGATTGGCAAAGCAGAAGCAGAAGTTCGCTGCTCTTTATTTTAATATTTATTGATTTTACAAAGCTTGCACGAAAAAAAACAAACAACAAACAAACTCCAAAACATAATTACTTTAATGTGTGCCATTTGGATTTGACGCAATGTTTTTCCATTTTCTAAACAGATTTATTTTCTTAAGCACTGAAGAAAAACCAAACCTAACCAAAGACATTCACAAATCCACCATGTCACATAACATTAATAGAAAAGCAAAGTCTGACTGTTCTCCAGGTACTTCTGTTTTTCACTCATTTCAGTTTCTTAGCTCAATAATATTCCTCACTGTCTCCTAACAGGAATCACTGCAACTGATATAAAGTTGTGTTCACTCACTGCTTTTGGGGCTACATAGCCTCCAGTGGTGATGGCCATGCCTGTTGAAAGCTCAAACAGGTCATTGAGGCCACTGCTGACAGCTGGAGGAGCAGGAGTAGGTGATGGAGCAAAAGTGTTGGGGACAGATGAGGGGATGAAGTTTTGTCCCACCTAAAGGAGTTGCAAAACAAGAAGACAAACACTGAAGATGCACTGAGCAAGTCAAAAAACATCTACTGAGCATCCTGTTCAGCTTCACTAAATGTTACTAGAAGTCCATGCAGAATGAAACAAACGAAAAGAAATAAACATACAATAAAAAGAATATTAGGTCATGCAAAATGAAGGAGGAAGTGAGTAAATAAGGAATAGATATTTTTACAGATTCAATATTGTGATCGCGCAAAGCCATCATAGAATCATATTAAATATGAGTAATGCCTTTTATTTTAACCTATTAGTGACAAATTTATTACTTCAAATTAGCAAAAAAATGAAGTTTGAAGCCTGTGTAAATGTATCGTTAGTTTTTTTTTTTATTAACTGGTAAGGACAGCATAGTTTAATGTGCTATATACATATATAAAATGATAAATCACTAAATACCAATCAACTGGGACCATATCAATGTAATTGAATCAAATTTGCTCAATTTAAAAGAAAGAAGAAAGGAAAAATAAAGAAAACACACGTTTTATGTTATAGCTGAGCATGAAGGTTTCAAGCAATTAAAGAGGAGTGCTTTGAGTTTAGTTCAGGAAGCATGCAGCAAGACTGCCGAACAGAAGGGCTTAACTTACTGCTGGACTTCCCCCAACACCTCCGCCCAGGTCTCCCCCCAGCTATAGGAGAGAAGAGAAGACGCCCCCAAAGACAGCATCCAAACATCACAGACAGACCGAACACACAAACAAAGACAGAAACAGAGACGTTCTTAGCAACCGCAAGCCATCAAGAGCAGCCCTCATACCTCTGGGGAAGTATTCATTGTGCATCGATTTTACATGAAAACAAAAAGAAAAATCTCTAATAAATCTGCAGGAGCACTATCAAGAAATTCTCTAATATTAAAGATAAAACTAAGGCTTAAATTGCATTAAATTAATCAAAGTTTTAAAATGTTATATGGGAGTATTTATTCAAAAAAAAAAATGAGTATTATTAAAATTTCCAATTTTTCCAAACAGTAAAACTTTGAAATACTTACTACAGGGCTTACAAACAATAAAAAAAAAGTTTAACCTCTGAAAATGTTATTATTCTTATAAGCCCAGAGTAGAAATGATTTTTAATATACATAAGACAAACAGTTTGTAATGGCCATGTCCAGGACAGATTCAGCTGCAAGGCGGATAAGTAACTTGTTGCCAATAATGGATTTTCATATAATATCAGCTGAGAACGTTCATGGAAAATTGAGTGAAAAGAAAAAGGGGGGGTTAGAGAAAGCATTTTATTTAATGGTCTTGTAACGACTGTTGATCAAAAAATAAAATAAAATTGTCCTTTCACCCAACTTTTATCATTTTCTACAACATCTGTTTTTTCATATAACAGCATCTCTTAAGATACATATAATAATAAGTATAGAAGTTTGCTAATTTAGGTATAAATCCAACCGCTACAAATGTTATTACGGTTGTTAGGTCACCATGGATGTGTTTACAAGGCATTAGCTTCCATGGCTTATCTTTGGTAACGGCATAAACTGTTTTGGACATGGACATGCAATCTGTAGTCAAATCTTTTTTTTTTTATTTGGTTTCATTTCAGTTTTGGTAGATATAGTTCTAATTTTAAAAACATACCACACAGAGTAATAAAGCCATGCAATATGAAAGTTAGACTGTTACCCTGTTAAATGTGAAGGTCTCAGAGCTGATACCCAACATCAACAAATAAAACATCTTAAAGTTGTTTATAAAAAGCGGTCAGTTTAAAAAAGTAAAATGAAATCTACCATATCATTACAGTTCACACAAATTAATGTTACATCCATGCACATGGTGCAAACCCAGCTAATATAGTTTGAAGATGAAAAGCCAATACTTCTTTGAGCCACTGAGCTCACCAAACTGTCCAGGCCTCCTCCCAGAAGGTCCACTGCACCCATCTGCATGGAGGAAACCTGGGGAACATTGACAGGAGGGCCCAGGTCCAGATTGAGCAAGTCACCCAGCAGGTCGCCCTGGCTGGGGATCACATGCGGCTGATCCATGGCGGCGGCTGGACCGCTGCTCACGGGGCTCTCGCCTGTGTCAATACTGTAAAAGGAGAGAACAGATCGGACCATTTAAAATGATGCCAATTATTAATGAAATCTCTTAAAGAGAAATAACACAAATAATGAAAACAAATGGGGCAACACCGAGCTTTCTAAATTATGCAGGTTTTGTTGTCGAACCTGCTGTGCTGGACAGGAAGGTGCTTGCGGTGGATTCCATGACTTCCCTCCACAAAGGCGCTGGGCGGCTTGTGATAGACTGAGGCCAGGGAGCCGATGTGGCAGATCAGCTCGTCCAGCAGAGTGGGCTCAATCAAGTCTGTCTCCTCGGAGATCAGGGGCTTTTCTGACAGCACCACCTCTTTGGCAGTCACTGGGTCAGTGGACAACAGGCGCCAGTAAATGTAGCCCCTGTCACGGAGGTCTGGGTTATCAGAGTCCTGATGGGGTGAAAAAAAAACAAAAAAAACAAAAACAGATTTAAGTCTGAATGTAGGACTGAGGCAATGATCAGATTTGAATTTAAATTTTGACTCCAACTGATCACAACAAAAATAATGAAAAACTAACATTGCTACATTTTGTTTTTTCTCAGTTTAAAAAAAAAAAAAGAAAATCAAAAAATTAGTTCATATAACTGCTTGTGTATATGAAGGTGAATGTATGTGAATTTAATCTAGCAAATCTGAGAAGTTTTTCAACTTGAAAATCTTTAACAATAGAAAGAACAGAGATACAGGGACTGGATTTGTTATTGTAGCTTCTGGTCCGTCTGACGTGACCTGACCTGGTCAGACGGAGAACCAACATGAAAGCAGACAGCTGAGATTTCTGAGCATCACTTCTGAGGACACACTCACGGTGATAAAGGACATTTGGAGCAAATGAATTGTGAAAGGAATTTTAAGGTCAGGTAGCAAAGCTAATACTGTTTAGAAGTGACATGAATTAATCTTTGTAAAGTTTTGAAATCAGATAATTACGAAGATAAACAAAAAAAAAAGGAAATAGAAATACCTGACTGCCTTTTTTTTCCCACATAATAGAAAAATTCTCACTAAATGAGAATCAGAAGCTGATAAACTGCTTCATAGAGAATTAGATAAAACTAAGATACAAACTGGGAAAAATTATTTTCTTTAAGTATCAAATAAACAAACTTATGTTACTTCCTGTGCAGTTTCATTTCGGATATAACAAAAACAAGGCATTTTATCACAGTTAATAATTGTTTGATGTAAATATTACACTGGAATACTTTACAAAACTGAAATCAGCAATTTACACTTAAATGAAAAGAGGAAAATGTTACATTTCAGGTATGTGCTGCGGGACCGAACAGCTGCTGAAAGTTGTTCTTTTTTAGTTTGACTGTAAAACAAAGACCCTGGAAGACATTTTCCACTGTGAGCGATACAGCTGATATGTTAAGAAACTAACCTGAGTGGCCAGACTGAGGACCTGCTGCACCAGCTCCTGAGTCTCTGATGGCTTCTTCAGGAACAGCTTGACAATAGCGGTCAACAGAGTGAGTTGTACCTGCAAAGCAAAAAAACAAACATCTATATGCGGAGGATAACTTGGATTTTATTTAGCTCCAGTACTTTCCACTCAACTCACACTTAAATTTTAACTTTTTAAAAGGACGGTGAAGCTAGTTGCTTGCAGTTAGCTCACAGGAATCTCCTCGTTTCTTTTTATTGACCTCACCTGAGTGCTCTCGTCGTGGAAGCCCTCGAGAAAGCTCTCCAGCAGCTCATCGGCGTTGTCGATCCTCTCGGCGTACTCTCCGACGATCCAGATCATGGCACCTCGAGCGTCGGGCTCATCCAGGGAATCCAGGTTCTCACACAGAGTGGCAATGATGCTCTCATACCTGAAGAAGATTCACATCTCAGTGGTCAGACTACACTGTAACTAAACGGATATTATTAGCACAGGTGTTCTCTCAACAGAAACTTACTTGTTTGGATACTTGCGGAAAATGTCCCTAATGACCACAATAGCCTCCTGAACCACATAGTTGACCTTGGTCTGGATCAGGTCCAGGAGAGTGCTGACACAGCGCTCAGCCGATTGCTGCAGAAACAAAGGACACCTTTATACACCAACAAAAGGTCATGAAACAACAAGTCCACACCACAACCGGTCACTAAGTCCAGTCAAATTTGACTCCAAAACAATCATATTGCATCTATTATTTTTATTTGGATTTCAATGTTATTGTAAAGCAAAGGCATTTTTAGTATCATTAGAGATGCTAGAGTGGTCAGAATCACTAACTGTACACATTTTCCCAGGAGAAAAGACATCAGTCTCTTAACACTGAGAAATACTGCAAAGATTTTCACATCAAACGAGCTGAAAGAGAAACAACATCTTTGCTGCAGCCAGTCTAGCTCTCAGTTGTAACATGAACTGCTGGCATGTCTCCAAAATAAACAGTTTCTGTGAAATCCCATTTAAAACCGTCATTGCTTCTCCTGAGGTTTTTTTTTTTTTTTTTTTTTTTTTGCACTATATTCCAACCTTTTACCTTCAGTCACAATGTATTCGTCAAAGAATGAAAGAAGTTGTTAGCGGTGTATGGTGTTTAAAGTAAACACAAAAAGACTTGATTTCTGAGGAACTGACAGCACAGGACAGGCTGACACTCAGTTCGGTCACCGACAGGCCTCTCAGTGCTTCTTCAATACAAAACCAAAATATTAAATAAATGTTTTCACCTCCACTTTGATGGCGCAGCGTCCGATTGCTCGTACAGCCTTGCGCACAAAGTCAACATCTACTTCAGTGGCATATTCCTTCAGTTCAGCCAAAACCTGCAAGAACCCAAATACATTTGCTTAATTCATTTCAATATTGTCAATAAAGCTGATCGTATAAAAAAAGATCAACATATTTTCAAGAAAGTTGACATTTTAATTTTGTTTGACTGCGTTTGTTTTTTAAACGTCTTTATCAGCGAGAACCAATCTTCAGATATTAGAGATCAACTACAGCTACCTGTGCAATGTTTGCCTGAGAGGCCAAACGGATCATGATGTCTAGTTTTTCCAGTTTCACGTAGATCGGGTCGTTATACTTGACAAAGAAAACTTTAATCTCCTGCTTCAGGATCTCAGGTCTGCAAACAAAATAAAGTGTAGAATTCAGATGAATTTTATGTCCATTTATAGAGAACAAAAACTGTTTGTTTTTTTATTCTTCCAGGGAACATAAATCTATAACCAACAAGAAGGCCAGATAGCTGCAACGTTTAGAAAAAAAAACACAAGAATAATAAAAATACTTTGACACAATGCACCATTTTTTTCCTGCAATAACCCAGTTTAAAAAAAAATTCTTAAATTCCATATTTTCTAAAATATATTGGAAATCTGTGCATTTTGCAGAAAATCTGCTTACGATGGGGGATCATCAAAAAGCAATAGACTCCGAGAGCTGTACTGATCACTTACCGCTTCTGAACAATAAGATTGATGTTCCTCAGAGCCACATACTGGACCTCTGGCTCTCCGGACAGCAAGGTAACCAGCGGGGGAGATAATTTCTTCAGCAATGTGTTGTAATAATCCGAGTCCTTTGGCAGCAGCTCCAAGAACTTCATCAGGACCTTTACGGCGGATAGGACCACCGCTGAGTTGGCGTGAGACAGCCGAGGAGTGACGCGCTCACAGATGCTTTGAGACACAAAAGTAGAAGAAAGATCTCAGCACTATGAGCTCAGAGAAGAACGTGATGTTTTTTCATCTTTTTAACACCATCTTAATGAAATTTGAAGGATTACAGGGTTTGTACCTCTGAGCCTCTCTGTCATCCTTGGGGTTGTAGTTGGACAAGCAGTCCAGGATGAAGATCTGCCCCCATTCTGTACACTCGTTAAGGGCCGTCAACAACTTGTTGATATTCTGGGGATTCAGGTCCAGCAAATTGCTGTTGGGGTGAGACTCGCTGATCTCCGACAAAGCAGCGACTGCATTGGCAACAACCTGTGGGGTGAGGATCGAATCTGTAAAACAGACTTCACTAAAAGTACGGAATTAATACAGCTTTATCTCATTTAGACACAAGCAAAAATCGAACCCTAAGTATATTTTATGAAATATAGAGAGGAAGGCCAACCATGGGGTTTGAGTCAGCGATGAGATCTCTCAGGGAGTCCAGGAATCCCTGATCCTCCACCATCTGGGCATTGATGTCATGCAGCTTCGCCACGCAAACAGCAGCCGTTTTCCTTACATAGGGGTCTTCATCCTTCAGGCACTTCCTCAGCGGCTCACACAGGTACTCTGTGATCTTATCCACCCGGATGCAGCCCATTGTGCGAACAGCCAGAGCCCGGATCAGAGGGTTAGGGTCCTCACAGTCCTTTAAAATAGGTTAAGAGATTTCTTTCCATAGGGAGGTACCCACCAGAGCCGAGAAGGCGAGAGATCTTTACCTTATTTTAAGTGTGTAAAATTTGTATCAATAAGGGCCTGACAAATTATTACCCCTTGGGAAACACACTCTCTCATATCGAGCTATATAACTTTACCTTGACAAAGCTATTCACAGCCATGATGGCCATGTCTGGCTGGCTTTTGGCGTAGTTCATCAAGTAAAGGTAGACCAACTTCTTTAGCTCCAGGTTGTCAGTCTGCATACAGTTCACCACGTCTGGAAACAAAGAACTGAGAACAAAAAAAAAATACTGTTAGATTCTCCAGTTTTACAGCTCACTATGACAAACACACCTTTAATCTGCTGGTGTACCTGACATCTTTGCCAACAGTCATGGCAGCGATGACCTTCTTTACTGCCTCTTTTCTTTTCTCTTTCTTCTCATTGTTCAACTCTGCCTTCAGCTCAAAGATCTCCCCTAAAAAAACGGATTGTGTAGACATGTCTTACAAATATACTGCTTGGAAATTAATGATTTTCTTCATTTTTAATCCACAAATGTATAAAGTAGATAATTATATGGAATTATAAAGTAGAAAAAAAAAATCTAATGCATATTTTCCCCTTTTTTGCACTCACCTTTTTTGTTGGTAGTGAAATATTTGGAGTCTGTCATGATGGTGGTGTTTGTTGTCTGAAAGAAAACAAAACAAGCGAGTTTGTTTTTTCATATATAGAAATAGTTAAATATTATTAAAAATTAAAAACAATCTTTAAAGACCAGACTTCACTTCAATTAAATCACATCAACATCACCTGGGCTGGAAGCAGTTGATGCTCAGTGACATATAATAAAATCTATGCGCAACAGACTAATTTTAAACGTTTTGTAATACTAAAAAAAAGATTTAGATTTAACATTTTTTACAGCAGACACTCACTGACACTCTGCACAAAGGGAGGCAGTAAAAGGTCAATGTTAAGAAGAACCTAGCTGTTTAGAGTGCTGCATCCATGGAAAGTGTAGTGGAAGGAAAAAGTGTACATGGACCACAGCTGGAGTGACTGCTTCAAGCTCCTCCGCACAGAAATAAATTATTTATAGTTAGCAAATGATATTTGATATATCATATTTATATTTAGCAAATGATAAACATCAACAGCATCAAAGAGGTTGAGTCTAACCTGAGCTGAGGTGGAAACAAGGCCTTCAACTATTTCTCGGTTGTTTTACGTTTTTTTAAGAAGAAAGTCGCTTGTGAAGTTTCCAGAGTCGGTGATAATTCAAAGGGGCTTTATTATCTTCTACTGTCGGTGCACCAGGCTTAACCATGTTTGGGCCCCCAGAGCCAAAAACCTGCCAAAATCCAAGTGTCATCGCAATGACTGGCCTGCAAGTTGAACTAATCCAACCTCTAATGAGAATCTATGGAGTTGAAAGACACTTAAGCAGACACAGCATCTCTCTTGGGTTTGATTCCCAACATGGGCCGTTTCACCTCCTTTCTTCTTTTTTTTATTTTTTGCTGTCATTGTTTGCCTTAAGGTACTAATAAGACCCTATGTGGTGCCACAAAATCTACAGTAAAAATAAACCTCCAACAAGGAGGAAGGGCTTGCAGATAAGGACATTCAATACTATTCATTTCGTATTTTATGCCATTTACATGCATGTCTGTGTCCTTCCTTTATGCTAAATTAAAAACTGTTCGGGGCAATAAAAGGACCATTGTTGCAGATAGATACAAAAGTAAATGAGGCAAACACCGATTTTGCTTATCAGACAGCTCACCTTGCACAACCATGGGGATTACGTTCTCTGATTATTTATTACATATTATTGGATCTGCGTCACAGACATTTAAGTTAGAGCAAAATCGAAAACGTTTAACAGTTTTATCTCACACCACCACCTTTATTTAAGACCTATTTGCCGGATCAATCCGCACCGCCGTTGTGTCCTCAAATCTATCCTGTAGTTATCTACCATACTTTATATTAAAACGGTTTTAGCAAAGGGCACCCGTGAAAAGCGTTCAACCTTTACGAAACTGTCATAATATCAATTTGTTTAAACCTCTTTACTTCCACGTTGCTAACGTTGGTTAGCCTCAACGCTGAAGTTAGCGTCTGAAAGAGTCCCACAGTGGATTCATTTGAATTAAATGAAATACTTCAGTTCAAAATCTAATTGATATAGACTGATTACAACTGAATCTGCTGGTTCTTTACTGCTTAAAGACGTGTATTTCAACGAAACTGTAAGTACTCTTTGCTGAGGTTGCGATTTTCTATTAGTTTATCCGAATGTGGGCTAAACGCCAAAAAAGTGTCTTATCACAAATAAACATTTCACTAATCAAGATCGTTTGATTTAAGATACTAATGGGGTTGTGCAAATATGTAAATCCATATGGGGATCCTAGCTTGTTTACATTTCGATCTACAGCTCATTGAATGTGCTCACATTTGCTAAAAAAAGAAAAAAAGAGAACTAGCACTATAAATCGTATGCTAACATCACCGCAGTTGGCTAGCCACAAGCTAAAAGCACCGCAATTTCAAATGTTTCACTACTAAAGACCAAAAGCTTCGAGTCAAACAGGCTTGTGTGTTTCCAAATTCAAGAGCTAAATTCCACGTAAAAGGACAAGGTTTCGGTTAAAGAATGTGCTGAAATGACAAGGGGGAAAAAAACAGGCGGAAAGAAAGCGGCCCAGTTTGCATCATCGCTGTTGCTCACAGGACATACGTTAAATGCAGTTAAACGATACAAAGATCAGCACACTGACTGACACTAATCACGAACATATAACAATTGATTAATGACATTTAATGAAAATATAACTGACTTGCCCGTGAATAAATAAAACAAAGAATTTCCAATGGTGTGCAGCAGGACGCAGGTTGGTCCCTTCCCTGGTAAGGAGGAAGATGGAGAATGGTGCGTTCACAGTCTGGGAAAATCCAATCACTTCCCGTTGTAACTAAGGTGATAGCCTCGGAACACACAATTGTTTTTTTCTTTTAAAAGTATAAGGATACGTTGTAGGGATGAATGGCCAATATATTCGACGGTTTAAAATTTAGGTTCCTACCTAAAGCAATCAATTGTTGCCAACTTTTTCACATTTGATATTACAGATGACAAGTAGCTCGCTTAAAAAATGATGTTAATGTGTTACAAAAATAGGTTTAAATCTTTGAATTAATACTTTACTGAAGCTATCCATTCTGTCTGGTTTGCAGATCTACTTTTTTCACAAAAATGTTTCAGACCTAATATATTCCAATGTTATTCTAAAAGGTTTTTAAACCAGATACAGGTCTGTTCTATGGTAGACATACTTCAACCCTTTTCTCTTTCTCTAGTGATACCATTCCTTTATTGGGTTCGCTGTATTAGTATGATGCAGAATGATTAAAGTTTCTCTTCATCTGGATCTTTCTAGCAGAAGTCTGGAGACTAAAATGCAAAGGTGTCACCTTCATTTTAAAGGGTTACACCCCAGCACTCCTAACTGGGGCTTTTAATCTCCCATTTATCTTCAAATTTAAAATATACATTTTACATCTAGATATGTCGATATTTACTTGTTAAATCTATTAAATTGTAAATTTCAGTGTTAAATGATTGGAAGATCAAACCAATTAACCATGCCTTTTCAACAGGACAATTTGTGGCTACACCCACAGAGCACAAGAACACTAAAGGAAACAATAGGCATCCTTTGGAGGACACAGCCCACTGTTCCTTTTCATCCCCTATGGCCTGGGGGTGTGGCCAACTCAGCTGTACAGGCTTCTGTCCTGCTGTTGCAATGGTAAATCACATCATCTTTGTTAAGTAGAAGAGGGGTTATTATATGCTCATGCGAAACTCAGAGTTGCTTAGATGCAAGGTTTAGATACCTGATTGATTAATGTTACCTGTCCGAAAATGAAAACTCTGAGTAGGGAAGAGAGGGGTAGAACAACTCAGAGTATCCGTTTACTATTCAGGGTACAACAATTAATTCCGAAACAAGGCCCTGCAGACAAAAATATTTAAAGCTATAGTCAGATAAAGGTTTAGGTTTTTGTGTTGATATAGCTGTTATTGATTGTTCAACCTAAGTTTAACTGCAAAAAGGTTGAAAATGCTTGCGATTGCAAATAAAAACATACAGAAAGATAACCAAATCACTGGTTTTATATGTTTAATTCACAAAAATACTAAAGACGAAACTTTAGAAGCTGCATTAATAACTGCTTACAAAACAATAAAAAGAACATGTTTAGACCAAGAACTAACATTACCGTACAAATGATTTATCGTCAAAAGAAGACAAAAAAATAGAGGCAACTCATCATTCCTCTGTTTACCACGCTGTTACTCATCCTTGCATTCATTCTTCTGTCTGCATGTAGAGTGTAAAAGATAAAGATGATGTTTTGTGCTTTTCCAGTGTAAGTGCAATAATAATCATCTCAAATTATCGTGATATGATTCATGATTTCAGCTTTATCTTGAGTCTTATGCGGATGATTCCTGCTGAAGTTGGGCGGTAGAGTTAAGCACATCTCTTGGAAGACTTTCTCTGGCTTCTTGTAGCCTTTTATGAGCCCTCTGGTAGGCCTCTAATAGGAAACAAGCAGATGCAAAAATATTAGAATTCAATTTTACAAACCATGCTTTGCAAAATAGCTTCCAACTGATAAACATCATAAATTCAGCATAAAAAACCTTTGAGGAAATAGTTAGATCTATACACATGCTATCCTGTTTTTTAAAATACATTCTTTGAGATTATCCCCATAAAAATCAGTAAAATTTGAATGGTTAAAAAGTACATAGATTTTTGAATAATTTTAATATTTTTTTTATCCATGTATAAATAAATGAAAAAACAAAGCTTAGACTGCACAATGATTAACCATTGAAAGAACGAACTTTTATGTCTCATGTAATGTTACTCTGGGAGCTAGCAGTCACAAAGAAATGATTGCTGGTGGGGCAGTTTCATTTCTGTTGTCTTTATGTGCACTTAAAGCACGGTTTGCAACATACTAAGAAGGAACACTTTTAGCAAATCAAACCACATCTTCTCCAGAATCAAAACTGAAATACTATTTCGGTGTTTTTTTTTGTTTGTTTTTTACCCAGGATGCTGCAGACTGTTCCTTGCTGGCTAAAGCCTCCGAGCTGGTCGACCACTTTCTGCCTTCTCTTCTTCAGGTGGGCAGCATCGACGAAGGCCCTGAAACAAACCAAACATGCATATATTAAACCAAACCTTTCTATCTATTGCATGTAGAAGTTTAATCTGAACTTTTACCTATTTTATTTACTGGGCTTCATATAATCATTAACAGTATCAAGTAAAGCAGAGTCTGAAAAGGAAAATTAGTTGATAGTGAAATTTTTCCTCCTCTGCATGCTTTGTCAATATATTATTGTGTCTGAAATATATAATTTGTAATTCTGTCAAAAGTTAATATTTCTCGATAGTTTAATTGTGTTTCTAATTTCTTCCATTTTAAAGTGACCATTACATGTGTGCTGTCTAATATGAATCAAGGCTCTCTTTCTTTCCTGATATCCTGTATTTGCACGTATGTCAGCCATTAGAACATGAATTCAATGAAACAAATGTAAACTATGTGATCTGTATTGGAATTGCTATTAAAATCCTTCAAATATAGTTTTTACAAAGCTGTTCAAATTTTCATGCATCATATCTATACTTTTTAAACAGTATGTCTGTGCTATTCAATACTGAAAAATAAATTCCTCTTATTAACTCTAAAAACTTTCTAAAAAAAATTTTATCTAGAATTTGATCGCATTTGTTTAGGAGCAAGTAAGTTGTGAAGTAACAGATTTACAAAAGCATTTGTCTTTTTTTAACATTCAAAATCATGTTTTTACAAAGTTATTTTCCCAGGCATGCTTTCCCAACCAGACTGCCATGAACGTTCAATTACTGATCTATGACTTCCAGTTTCCCTGAGTCATTAATATCGTCCAACACAGAGGCCCATTTCTCAAGAATGCTGAACGAGGACCAAAGTTCATGATGGTGCAATGCCTAATGAGCAACATGTTAATAGAAACAATCTGCAAAGCTCACTGCCCAGAGAACTGCAATTAAAAGTGATATCTTAAGGTCACCAATTATCCACGACAACCTTTGATTAGACATCATCTATCCTAAAATAATGATTCTAAATAACAAATGAAACTTGATAAAAATGCTATTGGGAACTAAACTTGAATTATCTGCTTTGATCAGAAGAAATTAGGATTCAACTATCCAGCAAAAAAAAAAAAAAAAAAACACTCTAGGTGGGTCTGGTGGGAAACAAAGAGTGAATGATGAAAAAAGAACTGTATGTGTAATGTTACACACAAAGGAAGCTCTGTTAGGCTATAAGCCTTTTTCTCTGAAATGCCTGAAATAGCTACCAGAAAAATAAAAAACAATGGAAATGACTAGGTCTTCCAAAACAGATGGTCAAATCAACAAGAAAATGGTTCAGAGGGAAGAATTAACTCCCATCAATGATCATCTACCCCAAAAGCTGCTAAAAAACTGTCAGGTGAGCTAAAGAGATGAGAGCACAGATCTAACTGTAAGCTTTGACTAGAAGTGAAGCAATGTGTAGGGGAAGTAATGAGAATGAGTCATACTGTAACTCTCAAAAGACAACAACAGCTTGAACCTTTTTGTCATAAAATGTAAGAATTTGCAAAAATAATTATGCATCTCAATTATGTCTAAGTCCTTTTCCCCTTATATAAATTTAGTAAGAAGAGAAAAGCAGAGAAACGTTCAAAGATGTATCGATCTCTATGCTTGTCACAGACAAGCAGGCCTTTTATGTTGTTCAAAATTATCATGTCTTAACGTTAAAAATATATTCATAAAATGCTGCTTTTGTTTTGTTAGTGGCATGTGTTGAGAAAGTTTACCTGGCTTGTTGGATGCATTGCACATTAAAAGTAACACTTCCTGTGTGTTCTGTGCAAAAGCCAAAGCGACTCAGTCTCTCTCCCTGAAACCAAGAAAAAACATTGTTTTTAAGCATCTTTACATTGAGTGCGTAGTTTTAAACAATTAACAAACAATACATGTAAACAAAGCAGTGTCCATTCAAACGTCCTGTCAGAGGACAGTATGTAATTTAAAGACTGTAGATCTATTCCAATCTAACATACAACTGGAAGAGTCTACCTTAAACGTCCCTGGTATTCTGACGTAGCTGCTGTCTTCAAGTTCTGCAGAACCCCCGATAAAAAAGCGCCTCAAAGCAGAAACAGTCCCAGTCTGAACAGGCCTCCATGTGTGACACGTCACCGTGTGCCTCCCTGGCGCACACAGACAGACAGACAGACACACACACATAGATTTAGAACACACCTTATATCTAAATCATATCTTGCAGTAGTTTATTTGTGATCAGATAAAATATTTAGGTTTTCAGGTTAATGATGCAACAACATCAAGATTGGTCAATGTAAACAAAAAGTTTCACATATAAGAATACAGTTGTGTGAAATCTCCAGCACCGGTTTGCAGAGGAGGCATCTCACCAGGCATGGCAGGAAAAAGTAGATAGCCATAACCTTCGGTTCGATAACGCTGCCAGGAGTCAAGGGACAGGACTTTGAAATAAAACACTGGCCACTGAGGAATTAACTCTGCAATTTAAAAAAAGACATGTATGGATCAGCGCAACTTATAGAAGTTAATCTGAATTTCAGATACTGTAATCAAGGGACATCCAGAGTGAGTTTGTAATATACCCATTTTTATGGGTATTTGGTTGCTAATGCATTTGGCTGCAATTACAAGCATTTTTGTGGTTGTGGGAGATTTCACAGGTAATTTTACAGTCAGCTGATAAATTAACAGCATCAAGCACCAAGAGAATCCGTGTCTAAATATAATACAATAAAATAGAAGGAGTATTCTGTCCAAATTTTAGAGCATTTGATCTAATCTAGATCTAATCTCATTTAAAAGAAATCCCACCAGAACCACTATATGCATATGGGAGGGAGATGCAAACAGTGCATAAACCTGTTTTATCAGTTATTAATATTAGTGCAGACAGGATAATCCTTCCTTATCTTCTAAACAACTATTATGTGCCATTTAACCAGAATCCAAAACGGTCTTTTCGACAAACTTTTGCTAGAGTTCTACTGACCTTCACTTTCTTTTTCACTCATGTAAAAAGCTTCAAAGCTGAACGGATAGCCGAAAAAAGCTACATTTTCCTGTTGGCAGATTTAAAAAATGTTAAGTCAAAACAATTTTCCTCTGATTCTCCAAAGTTTCCAGTGAAATCAATAAATGTAATTCACACCTTCCCCAACGATTTGGTCTTGCAAGTCTGGGTTACACCTGACAAAGGCTGGAACGGTAAGCTTGACCAATCTTAAACACACATCAAGCAAACAACCACAGTGCAATTAGACACCAATACTATGAGAAAAAAAAAATCAGTATATATTAGATGTGACTCACTATTGGGCAGTTCCATGAAGAAGTTGATGTATAAGTTATCATACTCAAAGCCTTTAGCTGACACTGGATAAAAGTAACATAATGCAGGAGTTTAAACCTCTGCATATAAATCTAAAAAAAAGTTTAAAAAAAAAACTTTTCTATCATTCCATCCAAAGCCATTTTCTCACCTATCTCTCCATGCAGCAGGTAACGTAGAATACCTACAGGTGGCTGAAGGACAACGTGCAGAAAATATTATATATCATGCAGAAAATATATTAATCTTCTGTAAATATCTTTCTTACCATTTCAAAGTCCTGCCCAACGAGGCTGTTGAGGTATTCCTTATGCCTGCCATACAACTGCATGCAAACAGCAGAGTGTGTGTTAGGCTCATAGTCCTGGTTGTTTGACTTTTAACAATGGGACACATAAACAAGAACAATCTCATACATCTTTGTACATGTTCTGCTCTCTGTCTCGTTCGTTTGATTTCATCGTCATGGATACGTTCTCCAGAGTTAAACGCCAGACTTCTCTCTTCTCCCCCTCTGTTACAATCCTGCAAAACAGAGCAAACATCATTGAATTTAACATTAAAGCATTCATTTTCCTTAAGCCTGTTCCCTGTTTGTAATGTTACACCCAAAACATGAATGTATTTAGTCTGACAGAATGTGGTGTAGAATTATATAGCAAAAAGAATTGAATTCATTGTTTTAAAAATTAATTTTTGTAAAATCTCCATCTGCATTTTATCATTTAAGGCATGATTATACAAGCTTATAGATTTATAGAAGGAATTGTTTGTCCATTATCCTTTGGAAAACAGCACAGTCAAAGCAGAATAGATGGAGAGCATCTTTTAAGAGTATTTTCAAGGTTTGCCACATGTTTTTAATTGAATTTAGATCTAGACATTGACTGGGGAATTTTATCTTATCAATATGCTTTGATATAAATCAGGCGTTTCAGTCCTCAATAGCAGAATTTTCTTATTAGGATGTCATCTAACTGACTAGAGGCCTGGTGATGACCCATTCCTATGTAGCTCTGACTGTATGCTAAAATCTTCTTCTGGCTACCAGGGTTTTCTCCAGGATAGTCCTGAAACTAGCTACGGTCAGGTCTGACCAGACATTGTGTCACTTGTTTGGAAAAAACAACCAAAAAATAACTAAATTGATAAAAAAAATGTAAATAAAAAAACTTAAAAAATAATAAACCTGCCTGTAAGGCTCTTTGCCTTTGTTGAAGTCTGGTTTAACAATGATTGTTCCACTTCCATCTGTTTTTATGGTTGCCAGCAAACACTCATTTTCTTTCTGACCCAACCTGAGAAAACAAGTGTGGTGAATAAGACGATCATAATAAGCTTTAAATAAGCATTAAGGAAACAATATATGGAAAACAGATCAGTTTCCAAAACATAATAAACAGCTGTAGGAAGAAGAGAGTAAAACAAATCATCTTCCTTTATATCACAATGCTATATATTAACTATTGAGACAGCAGGTTCCCCAAGACTAATATTAACTGTCACAACTTTTATTTTGACATCATTGATGAAATGACAGTCATAACAAACAAATTTATAGAGCAAAACAATATTCAGACCTATAAATGTGTTTTCCCTTGTTTTTGATGCAGGATGCAAAGAGAAAGGAGATCTTTGATGGGCTGAGTCTTACTTTCCAGGCGGCCCCAAGTCACCCATGATGTGCATGGTCTGCATGGCGTTATTCACCACCCGGCTGCTCTTCACAAACTCCTCTGTGGGATCCCAGTTGATGATTCTTGATTTAGGAATGCTACTATCCCTGTAAAGAATAAAGTTTATTGGAAAACAGGAATGCCTTCTTTCAGATAAATGTCAAAGCATTCCATTTTTTTCTGTTTGCATAAGCTGGACTTTATCATACATAGTTCGTCTCTCCTGCCGTCTGTGTCTGACACTGGCCATCCTCTCGGCCAGGAAGGTGGGTCTCGATTTGGTGGTGGAGACCAAGTCATTGTGCTGGTGTTAGGATAAAAAAAAAACATACATGTTACGACTGCATTGCAAAAACTATTTGTCACTTTTTACTTTCGACTAGACTTAAATGATGAGCATCGTGATGGAGGCGACACAAATGCTCTAAATCAAAACTATCAAAAACAAAACAGTCGAAAAGAATTTGAACCATTGTCTTAAAGTGTTTAATTCATCCAAAAGGCCCTCTTTTAGGTCCATCATATAATAATAATGTACCAGTTGGTGAAGTGGAAGGCAGTTTGTGTAGCGGTCATGATCGGTGTAGGTAAAAATCCTCTGATTGCGTCGGCCTTTAGATTTGTTGAGGGCCCTGATTTCTGTGTGGTACTGGCGATCCAGAGGGGTCTGACAGGCCGCCTCGTTCTGAAACAACTCCACTTCATACTGAAGACACAAGCACAGAAAGAAGAAGGTAAAGAAAGTGAAATCATGAACAAATAAATAAGAAAACTCTAACAGCATTTGTTTATTCTGATATATCTGCAGGCATATATATATATATATATATATATATATATAAGGACTATGGACAACGGTTCTGGATGCTTTACTGCTGACCTGGCCAGATTATAATCATAGCATCCCCTATGAGATTTACACTGTATTGAAGCAGAGCTGGATCCTGCAACATAACAATGTCTCATAACACACCAATCCATAAGGTAGCAGAAACTTCTGGGCTGAACGAAGCTCCCAGCTGTTGAGCTCTACAAGATGCTGTTAGTTAACTTTAAACAAACTGGACATGCAAAAAGCCACCCAAACATCTAGGATTAAACATTTCACATTTTCATTCAGAAAAGTTAAAAAATAACAGTTAAATAGCTGTAACTTCTAAATATTAGTCACACGTGGCTAAAACTGAAGCGGATGATGGTATTAATAGAAAAGGCCAGAGAAAGAAAGATTTCTCTTGTAGTCTTTAAAGGATAATTCCAGGCTTATAGAAGTTTGTGAACATATTCTAAATACATTTTATTACTATTAAATTGTACCTTTATGGATGTTAAAAACTCTTTAAAACATATTTTTTGATGTATAAAACATTTAAAGCATTTGCCCAACTACCATAAACGGCAATTAACCCTCAATTACAACAGCAGTTGTTTATTTAGATATCACCCAGACAAACCCACAAGTATTTTACCTGACTGAAGAGCTTCTCCTGCCAGCCAACCACCACCTCCTCTTCATTATCACCTGTCAACAGAAACAAGAGAGATGGCAAATTACTTAAACCCACTTTCTTTGAAGGGGTTTAGGTATAATTAAAGTGACAGAGAAATGTCGTAATGCATCATTAGTCCCCTTCCTCCAGTACCCATTGTACCTGTGTGGCCCTGTGATTTGAGGGTCTGCAGCTCGATGTCCCCACTTTTCTGGGACAAAATCTGTTGCTGGAGGTGCTGAGAAATGGCAGCTGTTGAGGTCACCCGCTGGATACGGACTCTGGAGGTGGAAAATAAACATGGATGCCATGTATCCCGTTATTAATCACATCTAGCAATTTTTAATGGAAAAGCACAATTTATTAGTGGTTTTAGTTACTTTATTTTTAAATTTTTCACAGCATCCCGGGAGCGATAAACTGCGTCCCCAGTGTCTGTGTTCCAGCGCTCTGCCATTTATTTAGCCCACATTCACAAACACGCGCTTCGGGTTTGCAGCTACATTAGCTTGCTAAAAATCTGAAGACTTAACTAACATAACTCGGATCAACTCAACACTTGTGAATAAGAAACATCTTACAGGAATGAGTACCGGCTAAAAAAATACAATGTGAAGAAAACGAGAGTTTAAATAAAATGACGAAACGATAAGAGAAATTAAAAAAATCGATTCCGAATGTTTAGCACAGAACAGGAGAGAACCACAGTTGTCGTTTCCATGGAGATTTTTTCTGGTATTTTATGTCACAGGCACATAATGGCGCCACCAACTGGACTGGAGTATGAACGGGAAAAACAGAAAAGTGGAAAATTATCTTTGTAGCAGGTTTGCATTAAACGGAGAGAAACAAAACTTTATATGTTACTCAGTCGTAAAATTAATATAAATAATAAATAATATAATATGAATTAATATAAATTCATTCAATTATAATTTGAGCTGTTTCTCATAGACTTTGTTTTTTTCTAGGGGTTCATTGAGCCAAAAATGATATAACAAAAATGATAACAAACATAATAAAAACGTCTGTTTGAACCAAAACGCCAAATGCCACGTGGTTATACCTCAATGTGGCTGAAGCTTAGAGGTGACTGTAATCTTTAAATAATTGGTAATGTAAATTGTATAGGGACAAATCAGTTACGCACTTCAAAAATTGTCAATCTAACCAGACTCTGGCCAAAAAAATATAATTTTTATCCTGTTTTGAGATTGGTACAAAAAGCAAGAGTAGATTCTTATGAATCATTCATTTTTTTTTTTTTTGAGAAGACTCCAATCAAAATAAATAAAATAATCTGCCAATGCAGTGAGGCAATTGCACTGTAAGACTTCTTGAAATCATGCAATCATCATATGTTCTCAAAACAAGAAGTATATCAATTTCAAACCAAGATCTAAAAGACTTTTTGGCAAGATCAGAGATTGTAAGATTTGGTTACATGGACATTTCTGTGGTGCAGTCACTTCTGTCGGTACATATCAAAATAAGAAAAAGCTAGATTAAACAGTAATCAAAAATCAGGAAAACATACAGGCAACTTGACTTACAAGCTCAGTCTGATGCTATGCCTGCAAACTTTCTGTACATTGCACGTTAGATGTTTACATTAGGGAAAAAATGTTAAGTGCGTGTCATAATAATTGACATCAAAAACTGACAGTTTACATTTAAAGTTTGCATGTCAGTGTTGGGCTTGATTTGTGGGATGAAACCTGGACTAAAGGCCCCCTGGGATTATTTACTTGAGGGCCCAAGAGAACCTTGTAGAACCAATGGCCAGTGGTACTGATGCTTGGAAAACTGCATAGATCACCTCCATAAACCTCACCTTAAATCCTTATTTCACCAACAAAAGTTTAACAGTAATGTTTAAACTTTTAATTTTCTTTTAACAAGACAGTGATCCCAAACAAAACTTAGGGACAGTTTTGGATAGATTTCAAGTCAAACCTATTTAAAATGTATGTACTATGCATAAAGTTAGTTTTTGCTTTGAAATTAAATAGATTAAATGAAGTCTAATATTTCAGATTAACAGGATTAAACATTTAAACCTAAGTTCGATTGATGCTTGCTTATTACTATGAAACAGCTTATTTTCTGCCTTGCCAGGAAACAGTTCAGTAAATATTAACGCGGTTGTTGATGATTGTGGAATTAGGATTTGCTTTGAATTCATAGTTATGCACCGATTTCTCTTTTTGAAAAGCATAGCAAATCCATTAATCATCTAACGCAAGAGAAAGAACAATTCAAAGGCATCCTTTAAAGTCTCAACTAAAGCTTTTCTCCTTTCCGCCCCTTATTTTGGTCCAGTAGGGGGCGGTACTTCCTCACAACTTCCACAAAATGTCCAACGAAGCAGTGGAGGCGGGTATGACGTCTCGTAGTTAGCGCGGGTGGACTGTTGTTGCCGATGTGTCACTGTGTTTGTGATCCAGTATAACATTACTTTTCAGTATGGCTTCATTTGTTACCGAGGTGCTCGCCAGCTCTGGGAAGCTGGAGAAGGAGGACCTGGCCGGCAAGATAAGCAGGATGTCCCGGAAAGTGGAAGATACTAAGGTAGTTGTTTTTTTCTGACTAGCTTTAGCATCTGCTACTGTTAGTGTCACATAGAAGTTAGAACTTTAGTTGGCTGTAAACCCCTGACTGCCAGCTAAGGTTTTCTGAGAGCAACTGTTCTCAAATAGTAGTCTTTGCAATAAATAATAAAAAAAAACACATTTTGTTACGTATTCAGCAGATTCCTTAACTGTGCAGGTTTCTTGGTAACATCTGGGTGTCCTTGAATGCAGTTTTCACGAATCCAAATTTTTCATCGTGTTTATGGCTTATATGGAAGTGACCTTGTTTGTCAAAAAAATGTTGTTCATTTTTTTATTACCAAAGATCAAATGAGCAAACTGTAAAGTTATTCACATTTCTCTTTTCTTTCTCAGGAGGAAATGTGTGACATGATGAATAAGAAGTACAGTGAATTTTTACCAAACCTTCAAGCATCAGAGGACCTAATGCTGCAGGTTGAAACGGTCTCTAAAGAAATGGAAAATCTTAAAAACTGCATTGAATCTGAGGTATGAAGAAATCCTAATTTTGTATCATTAAATATTAATATGTATTTACAGTTTGTTAACAGTATGTTTATAAATTAGTCCAAATAATGATAGTATAGGTTTTACTTGATGAAAGGTGGTTGTTATTCTTTTTTTTGTTTTTTCATATCGATTCAGGTGCAGCAGAACATCCAAGTGGCAGGAAACGAATACATAAAGCTGAAGCAGCAGCTGGAGAAAAACACTATGATTATAAAAATGCTTGAACACTTAAAGGAGGTAAAGTGTGTTTGTTGAAATTGGCTCCGGCTTGGTGCGTTTTGATGCCTCAACTTCTTTTTCTTTTTATTTTTTTGTTGCAGTTTCACAGCGCGATGGAGGACTCCAACAAAGCATTACAGCAGAAAAAGTATGTGGATGCCGCCATCTGTTTGAAAAAAGTAAGAGCTTTTATCGTTTCCTTCCATACTTTTATATGCAAAAAGATTCAGGTAGTAATAAAATTACTCAAATGGGTTTGATTTATTTGCAGTTATGGGGAAAAATTAAAAGCCCCTATTGATACAGATTTCAAAAGATATACATGAAATATGTATCATCTAAGATGTTGCAAAACTTAAAAATAGAAAAGATGCCGTTTTTTGCCAGCAAGAGACCATTATATCGCATGTTTTAAGATTAGTTTATTGTACATATAAGATCTCCAAATCTGTTTTATTTAGAAGACCCCCCAAAAAATACCCAATTTAAAAAAAGAAGGACTGAAATAGACCAAGAGATCTGATAGATTCTCAACTGAGACACAAAAAAGTGTTAAAAAACAGAAATAGAATGTACAAAGCCTGAAAAAGACTTAAATAAAAAACTGCAACCTTACAAATTGTGCCGTATCACTGGAAATAAGTGTGTTTTTAAGAGAGACTCTCATCCTCTTCCCTTACAGGCGAGAGGAAGTGTAAATTCTCTGAAGGAGTGGAAAACATCCCAGCTGCCACTTCTCAATTCTTTAAGCTCTGAGCTTATAGTGCAGAGAGAGAATTTAATTTATCACCTGGGAGATGAGTGGAAGCGCCTTGTCATCTGGAAATTACCAGCTGGCAAGGGTGAGACTAAGGAAAAGAATTTGATAATGTAAAGAGGAACCAATGTTTTCTAGACTGTAGAGCTGACTAAACTTTGTCTTTAGATTCTACAGGTCCAAAGGCCTTCCATAAGACGGAGCTGGTGCTGACTGATGTCTGCACTAAGGACTTGGAACCAAAGCCGACCCCTCTGCTTTGCTCGGTCCTCCAGGCTCTAGCTGTTCAGGGAGACCTTCAAAATAAAATCAAACTCTTCAGTAAGAAAGACTCACTTTGACGACCCGGTTCAGGTTTTCTATCATTCAGTCTAACAGGAGTTGGTGTTCTCTGGTTATGTTGGGCGTATATCGTCAGCCAGAGTGGATTTTCAGTTTGGAAGGAAGAAGTGTTCCAGGTTTTAATAAATTTGTTAAAGAAAAATTGAATAAATTCCTTCCTTCCTTCCTTCCTTCCTTCCTTCCTTCCTTCCTTCCTTCCTTCCTTCCTTCCTTCCTTCCTTCCTTCCTTTTGTTCACATGTTCATGTTTTGTTTTTTTTTCTTCCCTGTGTTTTTTCAATCTAATTATCCTCTTTGAACTGATTTTAACTGAATTTTTACCACCTGACAGATGGACACAAAAAGTCTGGAACTTTGACTCGACAACGCAAAACTGATTAAATCCCCTAATTTTGACAGATTTTTTTTTTTTTTGGCATTTTCTTCATTGCACTATATGTCAAAGCCTAGGATGTCATCTTTTTTTTTTTTTTAGGTCAAGTGCTTCTGAAGAACATGCTGAAGCCATTGGTTATGTATCCATTTCTTGAACTGACTGTAGCAGAGCAACCGGGCGAGGGAACCATCCTGAGCCTGGAGTGTTTAGCAGAGGACCGTGAGGAGCGATCCACCCCTTCACAGGTCTACAAGAAGCTGCTGCTGGTGTTAAAGATGCTACACTCACACCTCCTGGGTAAAATAGAGCATTTAATAGTATTCTTTTCTTCTTTTTTTTCCCCCTTGATTAAATCAAGCTTCTCTTGTGTTTCTTTGTTCTCAAGATGTGCCGATTGAGGATAAAAAACTCTCAGCCATCCTTGGGGAGTTAATTTGGGAGGAATTGTCAAAGTGCATTATCCATGAGTGTCTGGTCTATTCGATACCTAACAACAGCAGCGAGCTAGAAAAATACATTATTGTACGTTTAAAAAAACAAAACAACCCAACACTGAAACTCTGCGGCTTGAAAGTAATTTCCTTTTGATTAAATGTACTTCTTTCCGTTGAAGGTGATTAAAGAGACGGAGGCGTTTGAGAAGGCTCTGAAGAGCATGGAGTACCTGCAGGCCGATTCTACAGACCTGCTCAAATATGCCAGAGATGTCAACTGTCACTTTGCCAGCAAGAAGTGCAGGGATGTCATTGTGGCAGCACGCAAACTCATGACCTCCAAGATGCACAACACAGTTAAAGTATGTTTGTTTAAGATGGAAGATCATCAGAGGGAAAATAGGATTTGTTTTTAATCAACCAGCATTGCTCATCAAGGGTTGTAAAGGAAAAGAAAACACAGATTTTAAACATCAAGCCTTTAATGAATCTCTAAAGTATAAACTAGAGGTCGACCGATAGAGGTTTGTTATTAAGGCCTTTCATTTATTTACTCATCAATGCCTTGGGTAAACTCCTTTTGTCAGTTTTAACTTTTCCTCCTACTGCGGTCTGAAAAGTATGGAAACTTTTCTTCTTCTAGACTTCATTCTATCTGTCATCGAAATTCTAAATAACGTTTTAGTTCTAAAACATTAACGCTGCTAATGTTGAAGTTAGTTTCTATATTCATGTTTAGAATAGCTTTATTGAAGTTATTTATTTTGTTTTTCTTGCAAGTTCAGAACTGATGCATTGATTCTGTTAAAGCTCTGAAACTGGAAAAAAAAATGGGAAGGGTCAGAGTGAACGACTAAGGTTTAAAGTACAGTGTGAGCATTGTGTGTGATGTTTCATTTTTAGTCTTTTTTTTTTTTTTTGTCAAACAAAGTAAGCTTCAATATTTATAAGGTGGATTTATGATTTTGTAAAACAATTACGGACAGCAGGATGGAACATTTAAGATTCTTCCTCATTTCCAGTTTGTTTTTTTAGTGCGTTTAACTATTCGAATATTTTGATTTAAACATATGTAGGAAACTTTCTCAACTGATAAAAGATGAACGCAAAAGTCTCACTTTAGACCCCCTGTCAAGTTTGGATTTACTGTTTTACTCAATGGCTTTAATTCCTTCTCTCCTCTGTAAGATCAGCCCCGAGGCGAAGCTGCGGCTCCCTAAGCTGCCTCCTCCCAGTTCAGAGGTGAAAGGGAAGCAGGAGGTGGTGAAGGAGGAGGTGACGATGGAGAACTCAAAACAGTTGTCTGCCTGCAGTCTGCGGCTGCCAGCCTGTCGCATCAGCGAGTCGGTGCAGCAGCTGATGGAGCTGGCAGTCGGCACTCTGTGTGAGGCTGTTGGAAGCTCCACACAGTGGTCAGTTTCACAGACTTTACTAGGTTATTAAAAAAAGAGAATCACAGCTTTAATGGGACATCTAATAATTCTGTCTGATCTTCTCAGCGCCTTGCAGCTCTTCTTCACTGTGAGGAACATATTCCAGCTCTTCCACGATGTTGTGCCCACATACCACAAGTAAGAATGCCTACCTATCGGCTCATTTCATGGCCCGGTGAGGATGAACCTTTTGTCACTTTGATTCCTTCCAGAGAGAACCTGCTCAAATTTCCTCACCTTGCCGCCGTGCAGCACAACAACTGCATGTACCTGGCGCACCACCTGCTCACCCTGGGTCACCATTTCAGGGCACACCTGCCGCAGCCTCTCAGCGAGGGCGTTGCTACGTTCGTAGACATGGTGCCTGGATTCAGAAAACTGGGTGAGCCGACAGTTGTTTGTTTGGAAAAATAAGATCAGCTTATGTTCTATACAGTAAAGAAGTATCTCTAGACTTTCTTCTAGTGTTATCGTCTTTTTTTTCCCCCATTTGTTGATTTTTTTCTTTTTAACCATCCATCCCTTCATTCTATTATCCATCCATCCTACCTCCGATCCGTTTTCTATCCATTCATGCGTCCTTTAGCCAGTTTCATGCACTTTAATGAGGCCATCATCTGTTTGTTTATCCATCTACCCACATGTTTGTTTACTTATCCACACATAAGTTTGTTTATTTATTCCTCTTTTCATGTATTCATCTGATGTCTTTTAATCACTAAATTGTTGCTGTACACTCTCCTTTTAAAGGAATTTATACATAATTCACCTTTCTCTGTTTGTTTCTTATTCCTTTTGTGGGTTTTTTCAGGCGCTCAGTGTTTCTTAGCTCAGCTGAATGTCCAGAGAGCTGAGCTCCTTGAAAGACTGGCCACTGCTCACAACTTCTGCAACCTTGATGATGAAGACAGCTACACTGCAGCCAGCAAAGCAGTAAGACAGGTGGGTGGACAGAGACCTTTAATGATCTGGGAAAATGAGTTTTTCCTCTTGAAGTTGTCCTAAGTTATTTTTAGTTTTTGTTGTGTTTCACATTGCAGCAGGTTTATGTGAATAAAAAAAAAAAAGATTCCCTCAATTTATAGTTAATGAAGATCTGTAACGTTCATCAAACTTTACGTCTGTTTCATGAAACCGCTTTCAACTCTTGAACACAATCAGCGTATCGCTGCGTGTCAAACGCAGACGAATGCTTTGCACACGAAAGAAAGCAAAGGATTTATAGCGTAGTATTGGTTCTTTAATTTTACTGAAACCGTTAATTATTTATTTATTTATTTATTTTCATTCATATGCAGCTTCTGGTTACCTGTTAATTTATTCCTGTTCCTGCAGGTCATTCATCAGCTGAAACAGCTGGGTACAGTGTGGCAGGACGTGCTTCCAGTCAGCATCTATTGTAAAGCCATGGGAAACCTGCTCAACACAGCCATCACAGAGATTATTACTAAAATTATGATGCTTGAGGTTTGTTGCATATATGTTTCTTTACATTAGCTACCTTTACACTCATATTTTATGTGTTACCGGTATGTAATGGGTCAGAAGTCTAAACACTACATCAAATTTAAGCTCGGGTCACACTGGTTGTATACGACTGGGATTTTTTCCATGTTAGACTGGATGCAGTGAGTATAAAGAGGCTCCTGTTACCTCTATAGTGAGTAGATCCTGATCTTTTTATTTATTTATTTTTTCATTTCTGTCTTTGGCCCCACGGATTGAAACCATGTGCTACATTTGATTGGGTCAGATAAAAACTAAAAAAGTTAAGAAAAAAAAAACTACATTGGTTGCCACGGCAACAAAACAAAGTCTCACTTCCCCACTGGCTTGGAAAAATATATATATTTTTTTACAGGATTTTTTTTTTTTGCCATCTTGTTTTTTAAAAGGTGTATTAATCCATCCCAATATCAATTATTTATTTTATCACCTTTTTTGAATTTGAAATTGTGTCAAAAAGAAAAAATATGTAGCATCTCAGGAATTATCTATATTTTTTCTTCTTTGTTTATTTGTGCAGGATATTTCCTCTGAAGACGGGGAGCACCTCCATACTCTGTGCCAAACCATCATCGAGGAAGGTCCGCTGGTCTTCATCCCCCTGGCTGAGGAGAACAAGAATAAAAAATATCAGGAGGAGGTTCCACTCTACGTAAAGAAGTGGAGCACTTTTAAGGAACTCGTCATCGTGCTGCGAGCTAACCTGCAGGAGATCGTGGACAGGTCAGAAACACTCACAGGGCAAAGAGGAATGACTTTGAAAGCATAAACTCTGGTGTTTTGTTTGCCGTTTGTTTGCTTTATTTTTTGCGCCTTACGTCTTTTGCTTTTGTTTTTTTTCTCACATTTCGTTACTTGAATAATGTAACAAAAATTGATAGAATTGTATTTGTGGTTCTTTTTCTTTAAGCGTTTAACCATTAAATATTGTAGTGAACAATACATGTCTGTGACTGGACTTTGTTCCTGAAATTCTGGTAAAGTTTTCTTAAAATGTAAAAAATAACTGTGTAGATACATTTATATAGGTATATTTGGATCAAGCTTTATGGATATATCCTGGTAAAGTTAAGCTCTAAAATAACTATGAATGCATCCATTGACATAGTGGTGGTCCTTATGGGAAACCCACTATTTTCTTAATGATTTCTGTTTATTTAACTATTCTGGGATTCTTCTTCACAGGTGGGCTGATGGGAAGGGTCCGCTGGCTGTGGAGTTCTCCAGTTCAGAAGTGAAGGGTCTCATTCGAGCTCTGTTTCAGAACACGGAGCGGAGGGCTGCTGCGTTAACCAAAATCAAATAAACCGTAAAACCATCAAGCAGACTCTAATGCACATTTTTCTTCAATGGAAAACCCGACTTCGCCTTTACTTTGTTTCAAACTTTCACCTACATGAAAGATGGTCTAAAACGGAGGTACAGGCAAGTCGTGATCAGTTTTCAGGATAATAATCCTCTACAAAGACAACTGTAAGGAACATTTCACAACTTTAGTCCTGAAGATGTGGAAATTTTCAGCTGCATATTTTTCCTCTAAGCTGCTATAACCAGAGCTTTTCCTTTTGTGTGATTAAGTTTTCAGGGTTAATAAAATCTGCTTGTTTTATATTTCTCTGCTTCTTTGTAATTTTTGTAGACTTTAAATGTGAAGTTCAATATCTACAAAGCGGTTCTTGCAAACGAAATGAAGCTTTACTTCTCTGTTATGTATTTATTATTTTATCAAATAAACTTAAAATACTTTGTGTCTTTTCAGCTTCACCTTCATTACTTATATCTGATTTCCTCACACGCAAAGGAATATACAAACTTAAACCCTGTCTAATTTTGAAGGAAAATATATTTTCCTCCCAGGCTTTCCTTGATCTGATCGGGTTATTTGATGGGGGTTGGGATTAAATGCTTAAAACTCCAAAATTGTGGTTCATTAGGTTGTTTTATTAAACTGCTTTTAGTGAGTTCAGTAGTTTATAATGCATCTTGTCTAAATCAGTTTCCCATACTAACATGTCAAACACCGCTTCTTTCTCCAATTATCCAATCCAGAAAAATCCAGACCGAAGGAGAAACGGAAACGTCCATGTCTGGTTTAACCTTAACAATTTCCACATTCATGATGGCACTGTCAGTTCAAACAGCTATATGAAAGCTAAAAAGTAATGTCCAGCCCTCATATAGCTTAGGGCAGTTTTGATTCTTAGCGATAAATACATTTCGATATGGAATTCATTTTAAACATAATTTAACTATCCTGTGAACATTGTTTCTCACTACTAATCTTAGTTCAGCTGAAGTCATAATGAAATAATGTGTGTGTGTGTATGTATAATTATGCATATACAATTTTTAAATCTGTTTTTAGAGTACATGCCCTTTAAAGCTGTTTTTAAAAGGTGGAAGAGGACACAAATCCATGATTTTACAGCATGGTACCCAACGAACGGTAAGTGATTTAAAGATGCCTATTAATTATTTAAAAATCATACATTGTATTTTTCTCGATTTTTGTTTTAGATTCCATCACTCACAGTTGAAGAGTAGCTATGATAAAAAATTACAGTCTTCTACATGCTTTGCAAGTGGGAAAACCTGAAAAATCAACAGTGTATCAAATAGGTCTCCCCACTGTACGTGCAACTTAACGTGTATTGTTTTTTCCTCGTTTTACAGAGGAATGCGACTCTTGTTTTTGCTCGGTAGGTGGCGCTGAATCACCATAGCCTTCAAAGCAGCATGAGGAGATATGAGAGTCGTCGGGCGGCGCGCTACCGCCATGTCACCTAAAGAGAAACATTTAGCGCTTTTGTCTGTTTTAGGCTTAGTTGTCCTAGTTTTTTATTATATACCCACCTTTATTTACGCAACTTTAATTATATTGGTTTGCTGTTCTGCCTTATATTTTTGTAGTGGAGAACATCTTCCCGCCAGGCTAGGCCTGAATCCTCGGGTTGGACTAAACGTCCCGGGCGTGTTACGGCGTTGGTTTCCGGCCTGGGAGACGACCGGCGTGTCGGTGGCTGCACGGGGGAGACCTAAAAGCAGCAACAGCTACAGAACTGCGCATCGGGAAATAGAGGGACACTTAAGACAAAGACACATTGAAACTGGAATTTATAGGAGGGAAGCTTTGGCAAACGACTCGATTCTTTTCAGTCCCCGGGATTTTCTAATGGGGAGTTACATCGGAAAACCGGAAAGTCCTAGCACCGACTCTGGGAGGCCAAAAGCGGCGAGAAACCCACGAGAACAGCTGCGGGAAAGGCTGGCCAGACCCAACCATGCTGTGTACACCCCGAACAGGAGGCTTTCATTCACTGGGTAATAAAAGGAATATTAACACACGTCTGTCTCATTCTCTATATTTTAACCCCATTCATCATTTGAAATGAAAGTTTTTGGCGGAATTTACAGTTTTAGTTTCAAATATGTCTCGCGTGCAGAAATGTAACAGCTAAACGTGGTACAGTTAATTGTTGAAACCTCCAAAACTTCAGTTAAATGCGAACTTTGGTTGTTTGCCATGAAAATAATTGAACCTGTTTATTTTCACGAAGCCACGCAGACGTAATAGGTTTAAGCTTAGAGGTTGTTTACTTTAACTCTCCGGCACCACCGTAAAACGGAAATTTTCTTTGAGAAGTTGCAGTAGTGTCTTAAACTTTCTCTACTTCCACATGTTGCATCCAAGGAGTCTGATCATACTCTAAAGAGTGAATCTCTTCAGTGGCTCTTAAACCACATGAAAAGGGTCCCAACTCCATGAATACAAAGTTAGGTGTTACCTGAGCTCCTTAGTTAAACGTTTTCACATCTTTCTGAAAAATAGTAGAGAACTTTGACTTTGTTTCTTATATTTTGTTTTCACATAAGGTATTCCTATCCACTGACACTTTGTCGCCCTTTGCATCCCACAGTGGGCTTTTATTAGCCTTGAATATAGAGATAGCAAGTTATCTTCTGAGTGCTACTAAATGCAGTAAATTGGTCATTAAAGCCCAGTGTTAACTCCACTGGTTTTATAACAATTGTTATTCAGCTCTTTGATGCTTAATAATAACAATCCAGTGAATCCTGCTTGTAGATCTACATTTCTAAAAAAAAAAAATATTAAAAGATGAAATAGTTTGTCATCTAACAGCAGTATGGACTATATTATTGGAGTAACACTAATGAGGGATTTCTGCTTTACAGCCTTTATAAAGCTCTCACCTGACAGTACTGATATTAGTCAAAATATTATTTTTCTGTATTTTATTTATGTGCGTATCTATAATATTGGCTAAACTTACAGATCTCTCCAGGTTATTTGAAAGATATGTCTAAAAATAAAACCAGTCTAAAGAGATTTACAGCATATTTCTTATTGTCTTTTTTTTCACATTGAAACTTTTCCAGCTTTTTTGTTTCCTCTGACTTTATTTTCAAACACTTTTTTTGTATTTTCTGCCTTTACTATTCCATCAGATTTATTTATTTTCAGAATGCCGTTAAAGCCTAATAAAAGGTCCTGTTCTGATCATCCCCTCATTCGTCAAGCTTCAAGTTTCCCCTTTGATGGAGTTGATATTTAACTTGTCCTTACCTCCTCATTATACTTACCACAGTGAGCCACTGGGTCCAACAGGCAGGTTCACCATCACCCCTCAACGTCACTACCCTCTGCAGCAGCCGGGGGTGTCCTCAGTGGGTCTCTTGCCCCCCGTCAAATGGGACGGCTTTAGAAAGAAGAATGTCCTGAGTCCTCGTAACTCCCCGGCTGCCCTCAGCCCCGTCACCGTGAAGATCGCCAGGCCCGACCAGAGGATCCCCAGGTTACTGAAGCAGTATTATGATTATTATCCCGCTCTAACAACTCTATGTGACGCTGACCGGAGCTGTTCTATCTGGTTTTTAGTGTGAATCATCTGAGCTGTGCTGGGCTGACCCAGGCCCCTGCAGACCCCTGCTCCAGAGAGACTGTCCTAAGAGTGTTGAAGGAAAGTCGCAAGAGAGAAGTGGAAGATGAGGATAGAAGCTTCACAACAGAGCAGCGAAGCAAAAGAAGGTGTCACTTGAGCTCTTTTTATCTTATGATTATTTTTTTCCTGTTTTCTGAAGAAATAATAGATGTTGTAAACAAACAAACAACATTTGGTAATATTGAACTCCACATTTAAAACGGCACTCTGTGTTTTCTCTGATCTGTCCTGTTTCTGTAGGCGTAATGACAGCGATGGAAGTGCACACTCTGCCTTTGAGCCTCTGCTTCCCAACGGGGCTCCATCCCAGCTGGTCCCCAAGTGAGTCACATTGTCTTAAAGAAGAATTCAATATTTAGATTCTCTAGATCTAGTCTTTATTGGAGGATCCCCGTCTATCTTTCATCTGCCTACTTGAAAGTCTGACAGATGTTGAAACATCCACCATACTTTAATAGTGAAGGTTTGCATGAGCACTTTGAAAAGAACCAAAAAAAGATCTGTCCGTTTTTTTTTTAGTTGGGTTTGAGAAAATCTGGATTTTTCACTTGGAAAAAGGATCAGTGTTTTTGAGTGACTGTTAAATGTTTTTTCCTCCAGACCAGGGAGCCTAAAAAGAGGCATGACCTCGGCGACAGATGAGAGCACCATGAAGAGGTCCCGCACCTCGTCCATCAGCTCAGGTACTGGGATCCACGCTCCAAGAGGAACACCTGGCACCAGGAGAAACGCCATCCAAAGCTCCTACAGCTCCTCGGTTGGCCTCAGCCAGGTTTGCTCCGTTTCAGTTTTTGGATCATTTATCCAGAGATAAAAAACATTACTTGGCTCTCAAATCTTTGTTTTCCTCTTCAGTGGAAGAAACCATCTGCTCCCAGCTCTCCTCTGTCCAGCCCTGAGTCGTCTCGCTCTCAGACTCCAGAAGGAGCCTCTAAAAGACTCAGGTCTGTTGATGTCTGGTTACCAACATGAACCCTAAATGTTGAGTTTTGTAACTTATGGTTTCATCAACAGAGAGGAGGACATTCAGTCTCCCAGCTCAGCATCTTCTGTGAGGTCGGATCACACCATGTCGGATAAAACACCTGACCCTTGTAAGTCTGATCCACCTTAGCCTGCTTTTTGCTCAGTAGTGCATTTGTTCAACCTTAATCATTAATCTATCTATTTATGATAAACTATGTAATTTTTCCTGCAATAAACTTTCATTCTATCCTTGCTGCTGCATGATTAACAATATGAACGTTATGCTTCCTGATTTTGTTTCCCGCCTTCAATGTTGAAGCAAAACAAGCTCCAACCCCCAAATTCCCAGTCAAAACTACACTAGACTCAACTGGAAGTGGTGGGAAGAGAAAAAGAAAGATCCAGCTGGTGTCCAGCAACAGAGATGATCATATCTCTCTGGTAAGGAACTGAACATCTCCAAACTTAACATAAAACTATGCTTTTTAATTATATACTGGATTCCTGTCCTGTTGGGGAAAAAAAGTTTGGTGGAATTATTTTCTGAGTCTAAACTACAAAAAAGGAAATCTGACTAAAATACAATTTTTTGCAGCTCCTTTGTTTGAAAGTTTCATCAAGCCGCCTGTCGAGCTGTTTTTGCTAATTTTTTAGTTCAACACTGAAGCTCTGTAGAATTATCTGCAATAAGTTGTAAATAATTTCTATAAAGCAGCCGAACTGCAGATAAAAAAAAATTGAATAGAAAAGTGTTGGAACCTGTAATTATAACTTGACGGTGTTTGGAGCCTTTAAATGATTTAAAATGTGTCCCAACTGTCTGTAAGTCCTAAAACGTTTCCCTGCAGAGATAATGGTTTGCTTAACAAACTCCTGTTCTGTGATTGAATAAATGAAGACAGTTTGAAGGAAACTTTGATAAACTTTTTAAAAATCTAAAAGACAATTAATGATGTTTTTGAAACGGAGCGTAGCTGTATGGGAGTTTACGAAGGAATGGGAAATGTTAGACTGGAGTTAAATTTCTGACATAAAAAAATGTGTCTGGTTCTGTGGACACAGATTTCAGTTCTCATGTGTGTTTTCTTTCAGCCTCCACCCCCTGAGCTGGGTTACACCATCACAGCTAAAGATCTGGACGAAGAGAAAAAGGCAGCCATCAGTAAGATCCAGAAGGTCCTGGAGACTCCTGGTGAGCACCTGTATTAATGTAAAACATGGGGAGATTTTTCTTTTTTTTCCTTTTTCTCCTTATTCTTCATTATTTGGTTTTAGCCCCAGAACCAGAGAAGTCGACGTCTCCAGCAGCCACCACTTCCACTCAGCCCGCTGCACCCATCACCACCTCCACCCTGAGCAGCCTCCTGGCAGCTCCTCTGCCCACATCCACCTCTACCGTTCCAGTAATCAACCTGGATCCCAGTCCGAGCAGCAGCTCAGCCCCTGCAGTCGCCAACACTCTACTGGAGGCCCTAAAGATGAAGATAAGCGTCCCTCCTAGCTCCACATCTGCTGCCAACACAACCACAGGTATGCTGCAAACCTTTCCTCCTTTCCTCACATTAGAACCATAACTTCACTGTGCTCTGAGGGGGGTTGTATTAGTCGACAGAAATAAAAAAAAAAATCATGGTCTTTAAAATGCTTTCCATAGATGCTCTTAAATAAGGCTCTCTGTCAGGATGGCACGCTCTGTTTGCTAGAGCTGACCTCTGTATTTATCGGCCTGAGTCGTTAAAAACATTTAGCGTAAAACATCATTATTATCGAGCTCAGTTCAGCAGCAGATGGAACCGTTTGGACTTCATTTGTAGAACCTAATAGAGCCGACAGTTTATATTTTCAGCACGTTTCTTTAGGGAGTCTTTCAGCTGTCGTTCAATAAGCTGTCGGTTGGCTGTAATAATTATTAATTTATACTACTTTAATGTTCATTTATAGTCGGGCGCTGGGCGTTTCTCGGCGTTTCAGCATGAGAGCTGATAGTTTTTCTGAAGATTGGGAAACTTTCCAGACATTTTCCAGATTTCTCCCAACCATCAGCTTTTGATATAAAACTGCACATTATTTTATAAATGAGACCTCTGCTAATTTACGGGAACTGTAAGGTTCCAATATTTGTTGGAACATGAAATGTGGTTACAGTAAACTACTGTCCAATGTGTGAAAGGGTCTTAAGTGTTGTAAAACCTGGAGGATTGTTGTTGAAAAGGTTTAGGGGATATAAGTTCTGAAAGTCCTGAATCTTCACTGAAGTTTTTGACGCCTTTCTGATCCTGCTCTTCTCTTCTTGCTCTCTATAGTAACTGTATCGGCCACAGCTGCGCCTGCCGCTACCTTTAACCTGAAGACATCCACCATAGCCTCCACAGGCCCCCCTGCCTCCCAGCCTCAGCCTCCTTCTGCTGGTGTTGTAGGTCAACCATCTGCCTTCACTCAGGTGCTGGCTCAGGTCTCCAAGGCTCCCACTAGCATCCCTGCCGCTTCCTTAACAGGACCTACCCTGTTTGGACTGTCCAATCAGATCAGCACCACCTCTGCTCCTTCAGCCTCCACCACTACTGCCCCCGCCGCCACCAGCAGCTCCCAGCCTGTCAGTACCACAAACCCTCTTCTGTCTGCAGGGTTCAAGCCCATCTTTGCTGCTGCCACCACCACTTCTTCGGCTGCAGCCTCTTCAGAAAGCAAACCTCTTGTCCATAATTTCAAGCCCATCTTTCCACAGCCCTCCCCCGTGTCAGCCACCTCTACATCCTCCACCCTCTCTGCGAGCAGCACAGCCTCCGTATTCAGTCTGACGACCAGCAGCTCCACCGTCGCCCCGTCTTCTTTCTCTGGCTTTAACAACACGGCTGCTGGCACCGCCTCTCTGGGCTCCATCACAACTACCCAGTCTTCAGGCCAATCAGTGGCTAAATCCCTCTTTGGAAACTGGCCTGCTCCATCCACAACCAGCAGCAGCGCTGTCCCGGTGCAGCCCCCCAGCACAGGGAGCACGTTTCAGTTTGGGGCTGCAGCCACCACCACTGCAGCAGCAACTGCTGCTCCCACAGCTACAACCACCACCTCTAAAACGACGGGATTCAGCTTTGGAGGCTCTCAGTCTGATCCTCAAGCTCCTAAAGTGTTTTCCTTTGGTCAGAACGCATCCAGCCAGAACACAACCACTGCTTCGTTTGGAGGCTTTGCTATGGCCAATGCGGCTTCCTCCGCTGCCCCCACCGCCACCACCACCCAGTCCTCTTTCCCCTTTGGAAAGCCAGCGTTTGAAGCACCAGCGACGCAGCCCGCCTTCGGCTCTTCTGCTGCACCTCCAAAACCCTTTACCTTCGGTACAGGCGGAGCCTCATCCACACCCGCTGCCGGCACCTCGTCAGCACCACCTCCTTTTACCTTTGGCGCTGCTGCTAACACTGCTACCACCACTGCAGCTCCCAGCTTTGGGACTCCAGTTAAACCAGCTTTTGGAGCAACTGGTTTCGCTTTTGGCAGCAACGCAGCTCCTTCAGCTGCACCTCCAGCTGCACCAAGTTTCGGCGCAGCGACACAGACTCAAAGCTCCTCCTCGAACACGTTCACGTTTGGAAACGCCGCGCCACAGCCGGCTCCCTCTGGGTCTGCCCCTCCTGCCACCGGTGGGTTTAACTTTGGAGCCAGTATGCCATGCCAGCAGTTTGGGACTCCGGTTCCCAGCAACCCTGCACCACAAATGGGAAGCTTCAACTTTGGGGCGGCTGCTGCTTCTGACAAACCGGCTTTTGGCAAGTTTTCTTTATGAGCTAACATTTCTGTTTAACTCTCTGACATATGGGTTTATTTAAATTCAGTAAATGACTAAAGATTTTTATGTACATCAGTTGCTATCAAGTCATTTTCTTTTTATTTGAAGTTAAATCTTCCTTTAGGAAAAATCTAAAGTACAAATAAGCTATAAGAATAGAAACATCTAAATCTGTTTTGTTTTTTTTGGGAACCATCTGTTTTTCCAGGGTTTCATGGAGTTCTTTAAATGCTCTAAATGTAATGGTTCTTGCTTTAGCCTTTTAAAAGATCCATTCAAAATATGGCCAGACTTTGAAAATGGCTTTCAAGTATATTTATGTAAATCTTCAATCTGTGCTTGTATTATTTTCATTTTGTTTGTAGTGAAGTCCAGATCTGATATTGATATCAGAAATGGGTCTGAATAGCAGAAAATATAAGCCTGTATCTAAAATCTCAGATATTAGCAGGCTAAAAGAAACGCTCTACTTCTTTTTAGTTTCGGTATCCCATAATAATAAATGGGTTCGTTTTTTTCATACCTGTTGTTTAACATTGTTTATTGATCAATATTAGTTAATCAAGCCTCTCAAAATGACTAATATAAGTGTGGATAAAATGTGCTGATCGGGTTAATAACACTAGCAGTCCATTTTCAAAGCTGCAATATCTGTTTTAAAAATGAAATCAGGACATAATTTGTTTTATCACGTTTGTTTATCTCTGCAGGGACATCAACTCCTTCGTTTGGTCAGGGTGCTACTCCGGGCCCCCTTCCCTTCGGAAGTCCTGCAACTCCAGTCCAAGGCTTTAACCCTGTACCCTTTGGTAGGTTATAATGATCTATTTAAGTCTAGATTTAAAAAAAATCAGGGTTTGCATTCAACTGAACAGCAGATGCTGGCTGCCATTTTTAGCTTTTAACTAATCTTTTGTCAATAATAATAATGAATAATAATTTCAGTAGAATCGTGTGCTTCTTGTGCCCTAACCCTTTTTTTTTTCTTTAACAACAGAGCACAGGATGCACAGAGATTTATCTTAATATTGTCATTATTCCTGAGGAAACTGCAAAAAGAAACGTTTATGAATGGCGGATTGATACCAGAAGTGGATATTTGCTATTTGGAGACCAGAAAACTTGTTTTAAAGGAGCTTTTTGGTCCAACTCTAGTGATTAATGTAATAAGATCTGATTTAAAAAATCGCAATTAGTCTTTAAACGTTGACTGAGGAAAAGAAATTTGTAATAACTTTTCAAAGAAAGCTTAAACAAGTTAGCATCTAGTTCCACTAGCATTCGTTTTAGCATGCAGTTGCTTATTAGCTTATGCTGTTTGATTGTAATTTATAATGATATGATGAAAACCCGCACGCACCACTTAGCTGGAACCACTTTCCCTGTCACTACCACACATAGTACCTGTGTCTATCTGAGAAAGCAGACGGGCTGAGAGCCGCTGCAGCCACGGAGGAGCTGCTTTCATCCGGCTTTTAAAAAACTCTAGATAGTCTGCAGAGAGTCTGGTACTATAGTCTGTTTTTTTTTTTTTTTTTAAAGCAGAATATCAGGACTAGTATAACATGATCGAAAAGACCTTTGCTGACGTGGGAAGTAACGGAAAAACAGAAAGAGGGTGAAAAGTGCTTTATATATGGATGAACTGCAGGGGATCCAAGGGGTCCTTTTAAAGCTTAAAGTTCTCAGCCTAGTCTGGAACAATATCAGTCCAGGTGTTCAATATTCACTCAGGTTTATCTCATTGCTATAAAGCACAGCACTATTATGAGATGAAAACATCAGCAGTTAAGTCTGATTATTTTCATCCTTCTCAACCAAATGTGAACACGTATTTCACTTTTAGTCACAATTCTAATGCTGCTTCCATCGTGTAAATCCCAGGGTCTCCTGCTACTCCAACCTTCTCTATCGGAGCCGGATCGAAGCCGTCTGGAGCTCGCCAGAGGCTGCAGGCGAGAAGGCACAATAGGAAGAAGTAACCAACCCATGGTGCGCGTCCGGCACCGTTTTCAGAGGACGATGGCTCACCTGACTGATACGGCTCCATGGTTTTAGCTTCAACATCCTCCAATCAGGCTGTCACCATCCCCTCCTTAGTTTCCTTCCTGTCCTGTATGTGCTGGCCCAGACCGTCGGGTGTGCAGAGGACTTTGAACTTCCTGAGTTCATGCTGCCTGAATAAGGGAATGTCTCAGCTGGAAGAAAGGATCCACAACAATGTGCTATACTTGAAGAAAGACAGAACTGTCAAGTTGTTTGGTTCTGAACAGAAGTATATCCAAAGTTTCTTTTTCTCTTAACAGTAAACAGACACTCCTACTGATTGATTTAGAGGAGAAGGCTGAGCGTCGGCTCAGACATTTATTTTTTTACGTGATCTCTGGTTTGTACGTTACCGAATGTTTTGAGTACATCGAGTCTGAATAAGAGAAGTGCACAGCTGATTCAGATGAGGTACACGCGTGAAAATGTAATTGCATTTAAATTATTTTTTTAATTGGCGCTCTGACCTTGTAAATGAATGAATGATGTTTCTGCACTTAAAGTGCAGCTTGGTTTAATGTCTTAATGTAGTTTTTAAGCAGGCGCTCTTGCTCTGATTTCATATCAGTAAACATTCCCAGAGTCCTCCCATGGATGGCTTTTTTTTTTTTTTTTTTTCTTTATCCCTTTCAGTTTTGTTTTGTTTTTTCAAAGCGTTTGCCAACACTGTTGTATGTAGCGGGTCAGTTTGTAATTAGGATGACTACTCCTGACCTGTGCAGACAAACCAAAGCCAACTGTTCAACTTCATGCCTGTGAAAAGAATCTGTGATCTCCGCTTCATCTTTAAATGCTGAGATGTGTGTATTTGTTTGTGCCAGACTACCTCTTTTTTTTAATCCCAGGCACTGAAATGTTGTGTTGATTGATAACTTGGGTTTTAATTTTAGCTACTGAGCTGCATTACTCCAATTTCTGAAATATTGTTACAGTGGTTTTACTCAATGTTAACCTAACACAAGGCTATTTTCAATCGGATTGAATTGGGACTCCTGTGGACTCGCTTATGGCTAAAGTGTTGGGATGCGGGGAGTTTACTTTATAGTATTGCACCGTGGTTTCTGGACATTTGTGTCGGATCATTTCATGTCGGCTGTTTCATCAAAATTGTTTTGGTTTTTTTTCTCAGTAATAATCACTCTTTTTGTGAGACCTGAACAGTATCTGAGTTGGTTTTTGGCATATTTTCTCTTGAAATAATAAAATCAGAGTTTGATAATTGAATGTTAACATAAATCTCTTAAGTTTTGGGTGGGTTTTTTTTTCAGAGACTTGGTGATTTAGTGTCTCGAGTTAATTTTAGTGAATTGATGGTAGGTTCATTGTAGGAGAATGCTTTGTTAAATTGTTCATAAAATCTGATTTCTAAAAATTGACAAGCTGTCTAGAGTCAACTATTAACAGACATTTAGATATGATTCTACATAAAAACACATAAAATCAATAATTACCAAAAAGGCACATGTTCCTCATGTCACCCAGTGAATCTTAATGATTCACGGCAAAACCGGTGGATTTTAAAATTCCTAATGAATCTGTGGGGTTTCTGCTAAAAACATGTTGATATATCCGTAAAATTTCCTTAAATGGTTTGAAAATGGTTTCCTGTATGCTCAACTTTGTACAACATCCAAGCCTCTTCTCAGATAGTTTAGAATAACTAGATATTTACTGTAAAGAAAAATCCTAAAGTTATTTGTGATTCTCCAAGAATGGTAAACCGCCTACAAGAGAGAAGACAGTTTTTTATTTAGTAAGTTACATATTCAGTAATTATCAGTGTGCTAATTGTTCTTTGTGCTAAAAAGATAAAACTTTCCAATAACTGCTGAAGCTGTAGCCGTTTTTGGACTGCAGGTAAACTGGTCTTGTCACCCTTGACTGAACAATTACAAAATAAATGTCCATATTTTATAATTTCTTATTTCCATAAATAAAGTAGGTTGGTAACAATCTGAAATGGGACGTTTACTTTTTGACTTATTCTCAAACCACAGTAGATTTTTTTTGACTAGACTTGTTCCTTATAAGACTAAAGACATACGTCCCTATAAAAAACATCTTAAATTGGTTGTGGTTCAGAACTCCTGGTAAACTTCTGAATTTGACTGTATTTTGGTCATATTTCCATCTAATTTTTACAGACCTTCATATAAAATAGAGCAATAGCCTCTTGAAAGCATTTGTAATTTCCAAACATGGAAAAAGGTTTTCTCCTTTATAAAACGTCAACCTATAAACTATTTTCTTAGTAGCCCACAGGACAGTTTTCAATTTAAAATGTTGCATTACAAGCTGCTTTTTTTCTGGCTGTTCTATTTTGTGATCAATCAGCAAAACCTTCAGTGACATATTCTATTTCATATGAGCACAAGGTCTGTTCTATAAAAGGCAAGCAAATGTTGAGAGGAAGTACCTAATATTTATTTGTATAATTTTGTACTTTTTCTAGGATTTTGCTAGTAGCATGGTGAACCTCTCCTGTGAAGAAAATGAGCCAGTAAATGTGATAATGCATAGTTTCAATGTTTGATTGAAATATCTCAAAGTTACATCCAATAAGAAAGTTTTTTTTTATTTAGAAGTACGTTTTCCTAATGAGAATTCGATTAGTTTACTTGAGCATACAGTTGTATCAAAAAAATACTAGTAAAGTGATGTAACAGTTACATTCCTGTCCTCTAGGTGTCCCCGTACACCGTCCGGATTGTTTATGATGCATTTGTGTGAAATCAGAAATCATTACTTTAAACATATCAGCCAAATCTGCAACACAAAATAAGATTATAAAATGTTGCTTGTTTGATTCCTACTGAACAAATGGAGAACCTATTATGTATATTAAGAACTGGGACACCAATAAATCAGAAATTCTAAAATCGTCCCTTTTTTGGGAGAAAATTTTCGGACAAAGTTCTCTAAAATCGATTTAATGAGTAGAGCTAAATAAGCATAATGAATGTACATTTCTTATTGTTGTGTAAGTAGGCCTATTCGACGTCATAATCCGAAGCTCGCAAAACCATTTTTCCTTCATTTTTGGTAAAGTGCTGGTTGCGAGCTGAGCGTAGTGTCCTTGAATCCAACATTTATGTGACAATCTGGGGCGCATGCGCGTTGTATAGAATGGGCTAACTGTTAGCGTTGTAAAAAATACGTGGCATACGTTTCAACATGGAGATAGCTGCACTTGTTGCTTTGACTTTATTACTGGGTGCACTTGTTATTCTGGTCGCTTTAGCGGTAGGAAGGCGAAAAGAAGAGGTAAAGGAGGAAACAGAGCATGCTGCCGAAAGTTCAGGTGAGAGAACCTCGGAGCTCATGTAGCCAGAGTCGGCGGCTGACTGACTGTCGGCGAGTCATCTCCGCCTATCCCCCAGATGACTCATTCATTCTTCATGTATTCCCCGTGCAAATGAAAGCGATATCATCTCAAACCCTGATCCTTAAGTCAAGTTAATTAATTGGGGAAAAAATAAATAGAAACTAACTTTCAGTCACCTGCTGCTGACCAATGGTGAAATGTTTTATTCAACGACCAATGAGAGCACAGCTTTGTGCTGCGTAACGAACCTGTTTCATTCATAGCAAAAATTAGAAAGACTGGCAGTGAAGGTTCATTACCATTGCTTGTTTATTTATCAATATTTAGAAAATGATTTGACATTAAAAAAACTGCTTCAACCTGATAAATTAGACCGTTATCTGTGTTATGTTTCCGTGAAGTAATGTATTTGCAAAGATAAAATCTAAACTCTGAGCCTACTAAAAAACAAGACTATCCACACAAGCAGGCATTTTCATGTTTTTTCGCTGTTCTTTTGTTTAACATCTAATATACTGGAAATGTTCCTTTTTATATCTTCTCGTGCTTCAGCTGAAGCCAGTGCTCCAAAGGGCCCAACATCCAGAAAGCAGAAGCAAGAGAAACAGAGGAGTCGCAAAGACAAACCAGCACAACACAACTTCAGCCACCCACTGTTGGCAGCTTCCCTCAAGGTAACCTGGAAACACTGAAACACAAAGATCTCAGACATCAGTCCTTATTTTTGGGATGCATGAGTTGGAAAGGTTTTGGTCACCTTTATGATCAAAGCCTCCATGTTTCATCTTGTGCTCCTTAGGGCCACAGCGGGAATGTGACGTGCCTTGATTTCAGCAGTAATGGGAAATACTTGGCGTCGTGTGCCGATGACCGCACCGTTCGGATCTGGAGCACCAAAGACTTCCTGGAGCGGGAGCACAAGTGTCTGAGAGCCAACGTGGAGCTGGATCATGCCACATTGGTCCGCTTTAGCCCAGACTCAAGGTCTCCTGCTTTACCCATGTTCCTAGAATATAGAGACGGAAGAAAAACGTTCACAACATTTAATTTACATAACATGTTATAAAAACAGTCTTTGTAATTATTACATTGAAAATTATGAAAGGAACGGAAATACTGGCCTCTGTAGAAAAATAGTTCCCACTAACTGGCTGCACCACTATGGCTCCAGCAGCTACCACCAAGCTTTGTAAGAACTGTCTCGTACACTTTCACTCATTGCTGCCAATTTCCAACCATTTTTCTTTTCAAACAGTATTTTTTTTCATCCCTTTTTAAGCACAAGTGCATCAGTACATTATTTGGATTTAAGTCTGGACTTTGACTAGACCACTTTAAAGCACTGACTTAAAATATTCTTACCCTGAAGTCCAAGGAATCATCGATATGTTTTCTGGTAAATGTCAGAGGGGTCTTTGCCCCTTTTTTCTTATGTTAGCAGTGGATTCTACAGGTTAGTCATTGATCAGTGCTGGGTGTGGTTAGGAAGGTTGAACCAACAAAAATGTATTGATCACAGTTTAATAATGATCTAAGAAGAAGAAGAACGGTATTTACTTTTGACTTTGGGTCATATTGGTATAGTTAGCTTTTTAATAGATAAAATTATTCTTTTCAAAACCATTTTTTGTATTTTACACGGCTTTTATTGTCTAAACATTTAATGAATTTCAATAACAAATGAGCACAAGAAGGAAACAGTCTGAAGATTAATAGTTTCTTTGACATATAGAGAATAAATTTTGTTTACCAACAGAAATTTTAAATGGATTTAATATCGCTGTTTGTTCACCTGCAGGGCATTCATCACCTGGCTCGCCAACGGAGATACTATCCGTATCTTCAAAATGATAAAGAAGGAAGACGGGACCTTTAGCTTCAAAGCCGCCTCTGAGGATTTCCCACAGAAACACAAGGCAGCGATAGTCAACATCGGTATCGCAGAGACAGGTGCAGAACACGCGATCCAGGCAGGACTGAATATGAAGGATCGGGGGTTTGCACCGACACAAAGATCCTAATTGTTTGATCTCTGCAGGCAAGTTCATCATGAGTGCCTCCACAGACACCACCATTCTTATCTGGGACCTGAAAGGAGAGCTGCTGGCCTCCATCAACACCAATCAGATGACTAATTCGTATGCAGCCATCTCTCCCTGTGGCAGGTCAACTAAGTTTTCTACCTGAAATATTTATCGCAACACTTCATTAGATCTATGAGGCTTATGCTCCCTGCTTATGCTCAGGTTTGTAGCATCCTGTGGCTTCACTCCAGATGTGAAAGTTTGGGAGGTTTGCTTTGGAAAAGGAGGAGAGTTCAGAGAAGTTGCGAGAGCGTTTGACCTGAAAGGCCATTCTGCAGGAGTTCATGCGTTTGCATTTTCAAATGACTCTCACAGGTAAGTAATGTTCTTTTTTTTTTTTTTTTTTTTTTCAGATACCAGTGAGGAAGGGTGTTTGTAATTTGGGATGAAATCAGTATTGTAGCATTTATATTTTTAAATTATCTATTTATTTCACATATCTATAGAAAGTTATTTGAGAAAAGTGAAAGCACCAACATGTATCAGATAAAAAAGGCGGGTTTTCCACAAGTTCTCTTGGAACCAACAAAACGTCAACAGATCTCCTGTAGATAAATCCACAACATTCCTTAAATTAGAAATTTAAAGGTCTTTTGATACAATTATTGAAACTTTTCTGTCTGGTCGCCATCCCTGTGGTCAGACACGGTGGTAGCAGCATCATTCTCTGAAGATGCTGTTAGTTAACAAGTGCAGGGAAGATGGACGGAGTTGAGAGGAAGACTGTGGAGCTAATCTTGGAAGAAGAAGAAATTGCTGAAGGCTACGAAAGATGTAAACCTGGAATAATTTGGTTCAAATCATCTTCATTCAGTATCTTATTTGGATAATTTAAATAAAACTTAAATACTCAAAGAAGCAAGGTGAACTTTAACTAAGTGTAATTGTGGAATCCAATGGTTCTAAATAGATGAAGTGTTTCATGCTGATGGATCTCTCTCCAACAATAGGCTGTTTTAGGTGGTCTTTTTCAGAGTATTTAAAAATCCCCTCTGCTGAGTCTAACTCGCACGCCGTCTTTTCCTTCACTGATCAGAATGGTGACCGTGTCTAAAGACGGAACGTGGAAGCTGTGGAACACAGACGTGGAGTACAAGAAGCAGCAGGATCCGTACCTCCTGAGAACCGTCCCCTGCTCCTCCTCTGAAGGCAGCAGAGTGGCGCTGTCCCCGGACGGTCGCGTGGTTGCCATCAGTGACGGCTGCAACGTGACGATGTTCGACGCCGCCACTGGAAACCTAGAGGAGGAGCTGCGCGGCGTCCACAGCGAGGAGATCACAGACATCAGATTCGACATCAACAGTCGCTTCCTGGTGTGCAGCGGAGACAAGGCCATCAGAGTGTTTCATAACGCGCCGGGTTACCGGGCGGCCATCAGGGACATGCAGGACATGCTGAAAAAGGCCCAGAATGAGGCCATGAAGCAGAGACTCCAGCAGCAGATCAGAGAGGCTCAGAGTGCTCTGGAGACTGTGCTAACGGCTCCCGCTGAGTGAGGGAACGTCCAAAGAGCCATGCTGGGATAGTCTATATTAGTTCTGTTTTTGTTTTTTTTTTCATGAAAGTATTCAAATTTGCATGTGGTTTTAATAAAATGATCTTTTTATGGAAGGATTAAAGGCGATGTGTACAAACATGTTGTTTTGACGTTTTATTAGTAGACATAAAATATAAAGAAAAATGGCCCCATTTATTATACCTGTTACTAAAAGACAATCCTCTGCTTGTCAATATATATATATATAAAAAAAATAGGAAGGCTCTAGCTATGAGGGGGGCTTCTGCAGAGATTCCTAGTTAAGGTGGGATCATCTGAACAGCCTGCTACACTATATCACCTAAACTTCCTCAAGTATTGCTAACATAGCAATTGGCAATGACAGCAACTCCACCATCATGGAAAGCTAAACTAACTGTAGTCAGTGGACGCCCACTTTTTGCAGAGGTGATCACTGCAGACCTTCAAACTTAATGTGAGCTTCAGATTAGTTCACGAACTATGTAGAGAACGTCATGGACTGGGTTTCAATGACCAACCTGCTGCATTCAGGTCATGGATCATTAATTCAATGCAAGGCTTCAAACACAGCTGTAAAGCTAAACACCACTTGACTTTAGAGCAGCATTGTCCTGAACCTGTTGGTCAGCCCCATAGAGCAGTTGAATTATTCTTAGAAATGTACATATATTTTATATATAAAGGCCAATCTAAATTATTCCACAAGCCATGTAAAAGAAGGAACCCTAGTCAGATTAAAACAATAGGATATTTCTGAAATGCTGGGTTGGAAAAAAAATTACTGATGCAGCTCATTACCCTAAATGCTACATCTAGTGGTAAAATGTGGTAGTATTATGCTGTGGGGAATCTTTTGAGGCTTTTGGTTTCATTTATGAGAGAGACCTCTCAGAAAAAGTGAATGGAGCCAAAAACAGGGCAAGCATGGTAAAATGAGTTGGAGGCTGTGAGATGCAGCCTTTTTGGAGAAACATGGTGGAGGCAGTGTCATGCTTTGTGAATCTGTTGTTTTTTTGTTTTCCCCTGCAGAGACAGGGAGGCTTTCTGGTGTTTATGGAATGTGTCTGAAGCAAGATATAATAAGACCCAGGAGGACAATCTGTTGGATGCTGCAAAAGAGCTGAGAGCTAAGTCCAGTTGTGAATCTGTGTAAGAATTTAGGATAAAAGTTCCCACAATCCATTCTGACAGAGTTGTGCTTAATGACAAAAACAGAAAAACCTGGTAGATGTGTCGAGGTGGAACCTAATTGATGCAGATTATATCTGTAAAAGATATTTCTATGAAGGCTGAAACACATTTTCCTGTTTTAGTAGATGAGGAACTTTGAAAACAGTCCAACAGTTTCCATCTGCTGTAATGTTTACTAAGTTGTCTTGGTCTCTCACATAAATGTAAAAATAAGATAATCTAGAACTGCTAAAGCTGTATAAATGTAAATACAGGGCACATTATTTTACTTTTTACATTTTATTTACATATTTTTACCAAATGAACACATCAAAAAACCTATCTATTTATCTATCTATCTATCTATCTATCTATCTATCTATCTATCTATCTATCTATCTATCTATCTATCTATCTATCT
>JAUZNJ010083682.1:0-23544 GCA_034780135.1 Jordanella pulchra | reverse complement strand
TGTGACACTGCAGAAGCTTATTGAAACAATGCCACAGCGAATGCGGGCTGTAATCAAAGCTAAAGGCGGTCCAACAAAACATTAGAGAGTGTGTTCAAACTGCAAACCCACCAGTGACAGGATAACATTTTTCTTACTACATCCTTAATGGCAGAACTTTAATCAGCAATGAAGGTGTTGGCTAGGGAATCATTAGCTGCTGTGGTTTTATAGGTTAAAATTAGGAGTGCACTGACACTAACCTGATCAATTCTGCATTAATTATTTCTTATCACATAAGTTAAGCTACACATGTAGGACTACCAAGACTTTGTAGCCAAAATACTTGTACAAAAAGGCAAGCGGGATGAATCTCTGGGATTTATTTCCTACCTAAAATCTCAGTGACACTCTGGCCCACTCAGCAATGTGTTTATAATCATGCAAAGCAGCTCCAAGTGATCTGACCACTCATTAACTCACCTAGGAGAACTATGTTCTGAAATTGAAACAAAAGAGGTGTAGCGTACGGTCGCTTTCAGGATGTGCACTCTTGTGCAACAAGGTTATTGCAGTGCTTCTTTCTTTCTTTTTTCTTTAATAGGTGTTTGGTTTTCTGTTGAATTATACCACATAGATGTCAGGTTACATGTAGAGGGAAAAAAAGATATTTTAATGTGGCCACATGTGGTGTAGTTTATCTCACCCATCAGAGGTGCGAATGACTTCATATCCTGTTCTAATTATCTGTAGCTGTTGCTATAATGCAGTAGGTTTAGTTTGTCCTTCATCTGCATCGCACCTGGTCGCATCCTTTTATTTTTACAAAATCTCAGAGGGTAGGCAAGTCTTTTAGATATTCTTTATTCATATATTATACTTTTTAAAAGTTAAGCTTTTGTAAATCTGCCAAAGATTCTCAAAAAATATTATGCAGACAAGTATGAGATCATTACTGCAGACAGTGTGGTGATAAACATTTAAAATCATAGCTGAGTGTTAAAAACTAGTAGGGGTGAGACTGATGTTTTTGTCCATCTGGCGCTTTCATTTCTCCAGGGAATTATTTTTTTTTCATTTAGTTTAAACTATTTCTGCTTTTCTGTCAATTCCAAATTCTCGCTTTTGCTATTGTAAAAAGGAAATGTGTAAATTTGGAAAAAATTATTAGAAATTCTGCACACCTTATGGGCATCTTCCAGAAAGGTTTTTTAGCAGAAGTTTTTGTAGCTGTCTGCAGACATCTTAAAAATATGTCACAATTTCCTTGACACAGTCATCCATTCCCACTATAGATTTATGCACATCTGGCCACAGTGTACAAAGATTCAGTTCCTGAATTTCTCACTTCTTCTTTCTTATCCACTGCTGCTTGGATAAGTGTGAACACAAAGGTTTGACTGATGCTTTCATGAGCTAAGTGTGTTCTTGGATGATTTCTGTTGTTCTGCAGTCTCCTCATTTTCTGCAAACATGGATCCAACAATGACAACTGATTATTCATATCATGTAAGTACACTTTTTAACCATCCTTCTGTTTTAGTTTAGTTTGTTTTTTATCAGGAAAATCATGGTATTTGAACAGAAAATACTCCTTCACAAAATATTTGCAACATAGCTAAACAAACTCCTGCATCAATCTGACTGAGGTCTTGTTTTCTCTTTAGGAAATGACGGATGACGATTATTACAGCGAGGATCCTTATGAGGTGATTGCAAGCCCATGCCGACAAGAGAACATCTATAGTTTTGCTCAGAACTACTCCCCCATTGTATACATCATCGTGTTTGTCCTTGCTATCATTGGAAACGTCATGGTGCTGTGTGTGATCAGGCGCTACAGAAACTCTCAGAACGGTGGAGCCTGTTCCTTCACTCTGACAGACACCTTCCTTCTTCACCTGGCAATTTCTGACCTCCTGCTGGCCTTCACCCTGCCCCTGTTTGCAGTGCAGGGGGCCCACCAGTGGGTGTTCGGCAGAGCAGGATGCAAGATCTCGGGTGCTCTTTTCTCCTTGAATCGCTACAGTGGCATTCTCTTCCTGGCATGCATCAGCTTCGACCGCTACCTGGCCATAGTTCACGCTGTCAGGTCAGGGTGGAAACGTAACACCTGCCATGCTCAGTTTGCATGTGCAGCCATCTGGATAGTGTGCCTTGGTTTGAGTGGAGTCGACTTTGCATTTGGAGAGGTACAGGAGAACCCTTCTAGCAATGAGAAGAAAAATGTATGTGTGGTGTGGTTCACTGAGAATGCCAACCAGTGGCAGATTAGCTTGCTGTCTGTCAGTGTGAGTCTGGGTTTTGGTCTTCCACTGTTTATCATGCTTTACTGCTACATCCAGATCTTCAGATCTCTGTGCAATGCATCTCGTCGTCAAAAACGCAAATCTCTCCGTCTCATCATATCTTTAGTGTCTGTGTTTGTCATCTGCTGGGCTCCATACAACTGTTTCCAGCTGGCAGACAGCTTGCAGAAGCTCGGGGTGGTGACTGGGAGCTGTCAGTTTAACCATGCATTGGACATTGGGCTTCTGGTTACTGAAAGTCTGGGGCTTTCACACTGCGCCCTGAACCCTCTGCTGTATGGCTTTGTTGGCGTGAAGTTCAGGAGGGAGCTGCTGAAAATGTTTAAGGAGATGCTTGGACAGAGAGGCTGGGTTGGAATTGAAAGGAGAAAATCTAGAAAAAGCACAGGATCTATAACTTCTGCAGAAAGTGAAAACACCTCCTATTCTGTCATGGTGTGAGATTATTCAAAAATTGAAAGAAAGGTATGGCTGGATATATGGATGAAAGAGTTTTTCAATAGAGAAGCCTAAAAAACAAAACATTCATTCCAAAGATGTTCTCAAAATAATAACATTTATACCTGTAAATTTCACAGTGGTGCTTAAATGTCCATTCATTTTATTTTATCTTGCTTAGTTTTCCTTATGTTTTACTGTCAGCTCTTAAGAGCAGCATAGATTGTACATATGCCATAATCCCACAGGTTGATGCTGTTAATAAGGTTAAAATAAGAATGTGTAAAGTTTTGCGTCGATAGGTAACATCTTGGGAAATTTGGGGATTTCTTCATACTCCTAAAAAAAGAGTTTGTTCAGCAGTTTAGAGGAAGACCGCAGCTTCAGTATTCTAAGTCTTCAGTCAAATGGATGTGTTAAACTTTGATCAAATTACTTTTCATTAGATGCTTTTGTTGTTGTTGTTTTTATCTCACTTCAGTGTTTTGGATATGAAACTATATGCATTTAAAAGAGGAAAGGAACCTGAATGTTGTACATAAAAAAATCAATGTTTTTTTTTATGAAGATTTTTTTTTTTCAAATAAATGTTTTCAATTAAATGAACGTGTTATTCTTTCTGTGTCAACTGACTTTGACCAGCATTGACTCAGAATATATAGAGTTAAACTGCAGAGACCCCTCAGTGTTAATACAAGTGATGTCATGAAAAAACAGAGTGCAGAAAAGTAGATGAAAGTTAACCTTTACAAATTAGTTAGTCAGCTCACTTGTTGTTTTGTTAAAAGTTAACCTAATAGTTCCCCAAATCAATCAGCAGAATATTGTAGACTGTCAGCACTTTAATCTAAAGCCAAAAAACATTGATATGTCAGCAAATAAGAAAAAGTCTGGTTGGTACAATAATTATACTACATAACATTGTCAGCAAAATGTTCCTGCTGCAATTTGTGAAAACTTTGTTGGTTTTTAATACACTGTACATTTGATTATTACATATTTTATATCTTTTAAATTGTTAAAAGAAAAATTAGGAAGCTTCTGGACAACTTATTTTTAACCTAAGTTTTTTTCTACAGACAAATTAATGGGATGTTGTTAGTAATCCAACCTTATAAAAAGGTAATTTTAAACTTGGAAACATTTTTTCCGGAGTGGTCATCCTTCAGATAGATATATATATACATAGAAGATATTTGAAATAAAAGTATAATAACTATGCCAGTCCGATTGGGGCAATAAAACACTTTGACAAAATTCAGTAGAAGACAAACTTAAACTTAAAGCTAACTCTATATCTGGCATAATTGCATCAGTAGTTAGTACACTGATTATCAACGTGAACATCTAATAAAATAAAACATTTAACAGTAAAATAAGGTTGTATTTCTATGAAGTTGTTCAAACAAAATCCACGAGTACAGCCCCACAAGCCTCGGTTTTTACATCCATATTTATTTTTTTATTTTTTCGTTATTGTCACACATGTGGCATAGTGTGCTCAAGCACTTTATGGTCTTGATCAGAAATTGGAAGTTCTTAAAAAGATCATATCATATAGCTACCAGGGTCCATCATGGGAACCCCACAAAAAAAAAAAGTCAAAATAAACACTATTTGTCGCAATTTTTAGATTTTAATTCATAGCTGGTCATAAATAACATATTTGTACTTCAAAGGGGGCAGCTTATAATCAGTATAGCTAGTAAAAAACAGAGAATAGGAAAAACAACACCCCAGAAAAGAAAAAGAACTAAAATGAAAATGAGCAACAGTCTTGTGGGTTATCTCTATATAAACTTCGCTGTTGTTGTTGCGATTTGTAACTAATTTCAAACTTTGTCGTGTTAAACAACAGAAGTGATAAATCTATGGGTCTCTTCGAAGACAATGACTCCCCCTAGTGGAAACTAGCTGTTAGTGCAGTTTCATTTTCTGTACGTTAAGTTCATTGGTGTGACGTCGACACGGAAGTGTGCGATAGTTAGCTTCAGAATAATACAAACATTCCTTAAAAAGTTTCATTTATCTCAGGTTATGTGTGTCATATAACTTCGAAACTTAATTTTATACAAACATAAAAATGATTGTGGTCTTTTTGCATTTTTGTTATTAATTATATATTTGTATTTTGGTGAATAGACATCAGCGTCAAATTTATTTTGAAAAGCAATGTAATTAAAAGGCTGTGATCTCGTGTAAATTGGCAGATCGTGGACAGGAAAAGCAATTAGTTCGTAAAGAGATCGATAATCCAAAGTGGTGAAGTAGGATAACATAGTTCAAGTAAGATCGTTTTAATATAATCGGTGATGTTACTTTAGTGAATGATCTGCTTCTGGCGAGCATAACTTCCAGCAGGTGCGCGTTTTCTTATGTGACTATGTCTCGATAGGATTGTTTCTTTGCTTTGTTTCTGCAGGTCCAACCCCAAAACCCATTTAAAAGATGCTTTCGTTTCTAAATAAATAGAAATGATCTCTCGGGTTTATTCGAGGACACCGAGAAAGTCTCAGGGGTTTTTTTGGGCTGAATTTGACAGGCGCCTGACAGCTGCTGTAAGCCAGAACGAGCGTTTGTTTTTTTACCGTCTATCTGCGGCTCTTCGGAGGATTCTGGCTCCGATCTTTTGCTTTTTTGTCTCGTTACTTCAGAAGGCGGAGGGGAAAAATCTCACCAGACTGCAGCCAGAAAATTCAGGAGAAGTCGGTAAGTGATCGTTTTTAAATTTGCGAAACCTTTCTGTGCCGTTTTTTTATGGCTGCTATTGTAATTTTGCACTAACCCTTTGGTTTCGACTGTGTTTCTGTATGTTCTCTAAAGCAAATGCTCACGAAGTCACCGTTCTGGTTAAGCTAAAGCTTAGAAACGATTGTGGCGTTTGTATTTTCATTGCTTGATCTGACAAAACACTTTAAAAAGCAAAGAAAGGGAAAATAACTCGTATTATGAGGTTTTGCGTGTTTGTGTTGCTGACATGGACAACATTGAGTCGATCAGCTGGTAGAATTTAACACTGCAGGACACTAACGATTTTCACAAAGACTCTGAAGCATTCAGGTTCTGATTCAGCCTTGGTCCGTTTAACAAACTATCTTTGAAATAAAAAAAAGGAATCCTGATATGTTTGAGTTGTTCCCTACTTAATAATCTTACAATATACATATTATCATTAATCAGCATTTGAAGGTGGGGATTTTATTGAAATAATGAGAGTAAACCAGGGGAAACAAAAATATGAATATGAATGCTTTATAGGGGGCATGTCTTGAGAGGATCTTGACTTTTGAGGGGATGTTTTTTTTTTTATCCCATTGAGATAGTGTTTTATAACACAACTGCAAAACAAATGGGGAAACCCAAACTCTGACGTGTTGTTATAGAGATGGTAAACTATATCTAAACAAAAAAGTCTGCTTAGAGAGGCTTTAAATACTTCATTGGATCATAAAACTGTAAGGGAATGTTTTGTGTTTTTTTCACTTTGCTAACTCCACACTTGCATCATCGTGACATTGCATCTCATGGGTAATGTCACAATCTAAGCATGATAAGAAAATGTCATTCGGGTTTTCCAAAGGTATATTTTAAAACTTGTTCTGCTCTTGTAGGCAGAGTATAAAAGCCTGATCACTTCTAACTCCCCTCTAATTTTTGTGTCTCCACTGAAGCTTACAATGATTCTTGATGGGATATTTAAGCAAAATGACTCCTTTGACTACGATGACGACTATGAATATAAAGAGGAGAATGAATTCAGCCGAAGTGAGGCAGTGTGGATCCCACTCTTGTACTCAATCTTTGTGATTGTTGGCCTCCTGGGGAATGGACTTTTCCTGGCAGTCCTGGCTCAGAAGTGGCGATCCTGGACCGTATCGGACAGCTTTGTTCTCCAGCTAGGTGTGGTGGACATCCTGCTCTTGGTGACTCTGCCCTTCTATGCTGCTTATACCAATAACAGCTGTGAATGGTGCACACCGACTTTCTTCAAGATCTGTGTAGCTGTTTTTAAGGTATGTTTTGTGTTGAAATCAGACTGGAAGTGTAAGAAATGTCTGTTCTGTGGGAATAATTTGGCTGCAGCAGCTTGTTATATTCTGGCTTTGCTCATACAACACAAACTAGCCTTAATATAGTATCTTAAGGTTTCAGTTTTTGTTTGGAAGATGCAAGTAGTCATCAAATACAGCATCACAACAAATGTTCCTTTGTCTTTCTAAGACAAATGGGTCCAAATTATATCAACTAAAAATATGCATTTTAAAGAAAAAGGATACAGATAACCAACTTTTCAAATGTACCTCACAAAGAAATTTTTCGTCTGCATTTAATTAATCCATCAGAGAATAGTTGGAACCCTGCAGTGCCTGAAAAGCAATCTGGGTCTTACTCAGTCTGTAGTGTTAGAACCAGGTACTTGGGGCCCTCCTCAGGTCAGTGTTCTGCTCATACCTGGTAAACTTCTGACACAACTCTGTCTTTCAAAACATAGAACGGTGACATAAGTATAAATGTATGAAGGTAGGGTATTTTTAGGTTCAGAATCCTAGAAATAGTCTTTTGTAGAGTAGTACAGTAATAGGTTTCAAAAAAAATAACAGCAGAGACTTTAAGCTTTATCAAAAGTTCTGTCTCCTCTTTTAAAACCATTAGTAAACCTGCAGTCTTGAAACCAAGCTTTGTTAGAAACATGTGGGACATTCAGATATCCTCTACCCTGTCAGTTAGAGTTTGAATATTAAGAGCTTTATTTGTAAGAGGATGAATTTCAGATTATGTTTTGGATTTTTTGTAGATAATGAATAAAGAGAAGCTAAAGTTGGAGAATTAAATCTTTTAATAAACTCCCACTGGAGCATTTAAGAAGATATAGACTTTTTTTATTCCCTTATTCTTTATTTTTCTTATAAAAATGTTACAATAGTCAAGCTTAGACATAAAAAAATTGACTAATTATGTGCATCAGAGCGTTGAGGCAGAACATTTCTAGTTTGGGCAATGTTGTCAAAGTGCTGGAAAGATGTACTTAATACATTTTTAATATGGGCTTAAAGGTTATGTTAACAAGATTTTTATATCTGCCCCCCCCTCCAACCTGAAATCTGTGAGACAATATTATCTGAATCATTCTGGTAGTTTTCCTTCAACCCTTACAGCAAGTCTGAGCCTCTGTGGGAGAAAACCTTTTCAACTGTTTCAAAAGCAGAAATATTACAGCCAAAAATCAATAATATGAATATTAAAGTGACCTTCTTCCATACCGTTACTGAAATCAGAGCATTTATTTAGAGATTTCTTTCCTAAATATATATTTTTTTTCTTTTTCTAGATCAACTTGTACGTTGGGATCTTTCTGCTGGTTTTCGCCTGTCTGGATCACTACCTGTCCTCCATATATGCTCGCCAGTTTTCCTGCCACAGAGCCAGTTTTGCATTTTTTGGCTGGCTGCTGGTGTGGTTGGTCTCTATTGTCCTGACTGTCCTGGACTGTCTTTACCTCCAAACTGTTGTAGCTTCACTGCCAGGAAAAACCCTTTCTGCTCTCTCCCCCCCTGACTCTGGAGTGGACTTGCAGCTGATTTCACGGGTTCTCCACCTCGGAGTCGGCGTCTTGCTCCCCGCACTCGTTCTAATTGTGTTCTCCTCCCACATCATGATACGGTGCAGAGCTAACGACCAGCAGAAGAAACAGCCTGTTGTGCTCCTCCTTTCTCTAGTGGCAGTTTTCCTAGTCTGCTGGATTCCTTTTAACATCACTCTCCTCATAGATGCCATCTACTACATGTCAAAAAAACATTTGCGCATTTTTCCCACCAGTTCTTTGATAACAGCTGTGAAAGTCACCTCGGCTGTAGGTTGTGTTAGTGCCTGCCTCAGGCCTTTTTTGTATTTTCTCCTTTGCAAAAACTTCCGGAAAGGAATGTTCAACGTTCTTAAATGTGATAGAGTTGAATTCAGGGGCTCAATGTGGGAACTCGGTGTGGGTGGGGAGGCTCCACATGTCCTGTGTCAGTCAGAGGAGGAGATGAAACAGATGACGAGCACTGAAAAACAAGCAGAGCCTGTTCAAATGTGATGGACATAAATACATCAGTATGACTCAGACATCACCTGATGGACGCTCTTCTCAGGAAGGGGACTATTCAAAGCCAAAAAAACTTCTTTGGGATTGTTAAAGTCAGTGTGTTCATTTTCAAGAAGGTATTGCGAAACAGTCAAGTTTCCAATCCTTGTCATTGTTACATGAAAAGTTAAACATTAATGATTCTTTCACAATTTAAGCTTCTTATTATGAATACAACCATTTTTACTTTTTTTTATGATTTGTATTTTTTTGGAGAATGCATTTCAAATTAGTGGAATATATTTAATCTAATATGTACCAAATATTAAGAAGTGTTATTTTACAATCTTAAACTAACAGTAATTATAGTTCTAGTTAGAAATATTCAACCTCCTAATGGCAGATATTGTGGTGATATGAAGAAAAGTAGAAATAAATAACAAAACATGTTTTAATGCACATGAGTCATGTTGACTTAACTGTAAAGTTCAAATGTAAATCAAACTATTAACTTACATACTTTATTTTTCAAATTCTATATATTCATAATCACTGTTTAGCTTTTCTAACTTCCAGGAAACAGTTTGTGTCAATTCTAACAAGCTTCTTAAATCTATTGTCTTTGATCTTTACCAGTTCTTTATGTGCAAAAAGTCTTTAGATCTGGGAATTTGCCTAATATTTTTTTCCAATACCCCGACATCATCAGTCAGATTTACATTTTGTGACTCTAGGTCACTTAACTACTCATCAGGATTTTTGTTGACTTATAGATCTGCTTCCAGTCAGTTTCTTCCTGAAAAGTCCAATGACCATAAAGAATTTCCTCAGAAATGAACATAGTCCTTGTTAAAAAGGCAGACTGTTTTATAATTGTGTAATGGCATCTGTGCTTCACACAACAATGGTGGTAAGCTTCATTGTAGCCACAGCAGCTCTGGAGCAGACTGACAGAAGTGTGGCTGCTAAAATTAGCACCCAAGGCAGTGTGGTCACCAACGGCAGGCAAGGTGGGTAAAGTGTTTTGCTCAAGGACAAAACAAACCCCACAGAAAGACATAGCTGGGGCTCAAACCAGCAACCCAACTCTTACAGGATGAACATCCTGAGCTACATCAGTTGAATAGAAGAGAGCAGAAATCTACTTTATTGTCCAACAGTGGGAGGGGTGTATTTGCAGAGAGGTGAAAGGATAATCATAGCATGTAGATGCATGAAAAATTAGAAACATTAAAAATAAGAATTAGAGACTTTACAGAAGAAGCAAATTTAAGAGAGTTGTAACGTATAGTTCATTCAAACTAAAGAAATGTGTAGCTGAGATGGTTGATTTTAAAATGAATGCACAAAATTGTGCATTTATTTAAACAGGAAAAACCACAATGAACGGTGCAAAAACAGCTGTGTTGTAAACGGTCATTAAGTTTGCTGAGAGCAGTGATGGTTATAAAGGGATAGAATAGCGACTGGGAGGAATTTCGGCAACAAAACTCCTTTTTGTGTTTAGGATGAACCAATCTTTCACTGCAGGAACTCTGCAGCTCTAAAACAGCTTCATACATCCGCGATGGAATTTTGGCTAGATTGTTTACAGCTTTTCCTGAAGTCTTTTGGGATGTTAGTTTTTTAAGCTATTTTAACCAAAACCCTTGGGGTTGATGGAAAAATGAATGTTGTCAGCTTCTTTTTATGCTCTTTTTTTGTCTGTAATCATCCCACTTACTTATTTATTGACTTTTCATCACATCTGAAGTAAGCAGAGGGATTTCCTTTAGGAAGAAGGTGTAAATGCACTGGCCAGAGCTAAACTCCTTAGCATTGCTTTCCTTCTTCCTTTCAGTGAACAATCATGCTTTTTGGTGTTAATTTTATCCATCACTAAACTTATTGAAAAGTGATTTCAAAGCAATTTTTACCACAGAAAACCTCCTTAGGATAAGCCTTGAAGTCTTTTTGGAGTTTGAATATTTCTAAATGGAACAGTATGTAAAAACTTGCACCAGAATCTATAAGCTGTTTTTCTTGTCAGTGTTATTTTCACATCTGGTCTTGCTTTGTTACATGATCCCTGTAAAACTGAAAAGCTTCAACTATTTTTTGTTCTTTAAGTTTCCAGATGGTCCCTCCTAATAAACCGTTTCACTTTCCTTTTAATGTATTTGCTGCTTTCTCTTTCATTATCTTGTAACAGCAACACATATTTTCCAGGGTTATGCAGTCCTCTGTATTAATTAGGAAAGTACAGTACATGGGAAATTTATATTGGCTGATCTCCAGGCATTTTTTTTTTTTTTTTGGATTCTAAGAAACAATTAGACTGTCATTATGTCAAGTGATTGAAGCCACAGCCGAGAGGCCAGGGGTTTGAGCTGTGTGTTAGCGCTGCAGCTTCATTGTAGTGGTTCAGTACATGGGAAATTTATATTGGCTGATCGCCAAGCATTTTTTTTTTTTTTTTTGGATTCTAAGAGGCCAGGGGTTTGAGCTGTGTGTTAGCGCTGCAGCTTCATTATAGTGGAGCTTTGTTCACCGTGGGGAGGACAGTAGTGTGCTTTGTGTGTGAAGTCTTGACTTGTTCGGTGGGTGGAAAACACAAGAGACTTCTCAAGGAGAACAAAAAGCCTTTCTGAAGGAAATAAAAGAAAATACAATAAAAAAAAACATCAAAATGATTTATAAATCCTTTATGTAGTTTGTGATTTGGGGCCTGCAAACCCACATCATAGTTACTGTAAATATAAGCTGAAATGAATGTTAATCACTTCTCAAACAGGGAGCTGGATGTTTGTTCCACTTCCTGTTTTTATGCTGCCATTTTACTTTGTTCACATGTAATGCCTCTGATTTTATTTCATTATTAAAAAATGCTTCTTGTCCATTAAAAAAAACAGACACATTCTAACAAAATGACCTTTCTTGTTGGTCTCATCAGACTGAGATGCCATTTACTGCCAGTACTGAGGCCGTAAAGTATCTCTTTAAATGAAGAGCAGGAAATGACAAGAGAAACCTTCTACTTTTCACAAAAATCATAATATATCGATGTATTTAGATCTGTTTTTATTGTTACAGCTGAAAGAAAAACATTTAATGTATGACCACAAGTGGAAAATAACAGCATTGCATATAATAACAAAAGTTGTTTCAGGTTTTTATGGGTGTTTGTGGTCAGTGTGTTAAACCTGATAAGCCCTAGATTGTTTGTGAAGGACCCACCTTAACAACAAGAAAACATTTTTAGAGTCTCAAATAACAGCTTCAGAAATATGAATTTAAGCACACTGTATGGATCATACTCTATGAACACAGAAAGACTTACTAAATCTAGTAATTATCCTCATCAGTAGGAATGTTTAACAGACTTTGCACTACATAATTATTTATGAATCTTAAACCTTTTCACATTTTTATCTGATGCATCTTCATACCTAATATATCATATCTTGGATTAAAGGTTAAGATTCACACTCAGCACATAATTAGGATGAATGTGATGAATGTTTTCAATAGTTTTTACAAAACCAATATTTTTTTAAAGCCTTGGATCCATTGCTATTTAAGCATGTGTGTCAAAAAGTGGAATTTTAGGTTCATCTGAGCACCTATATATTTACAATGCCCACATGCAAAGTTTGTAGTCTGTTATGTGGAAAGCGGTGTCTTGACGCTGCGTCATCAAACTCATCCATTCTGGAAGCAGGTTTCACAGTTACTCAGATCGGCAAATGAAATGTGACCTTTTATGGCCTTCTTTTAATCAGGGTTTCCTTTCTGTTGCTCGTCTATAAATTATTTAACTAGAGCACGACCAAAGGTTGACGTATTCTACTTTGGCCTGTGCTTATATGACACATTTTTAAGTCAGGGACTCTACTTTACACTACATTTAGCTCTTGATTCACTTGTGTACACATTCAGACACTAATAGTGACAAGCTTAATCTGTGAAGCTTGACAGAAGGGCAGAGAGGAGGCTGTACTCAGGCAGAACCAGGGCTTCTGAGCACCATCAGTCGGCAAGGACACAAAGACTAAGACAGATGGAGCTGGGGTTCACACCGACGACCCTTCTGTTACCCCACCCACTTTTAACTTGTTCTTTACTTTATCCCTGAACCCTCAGGTGTGTAACTTTGTCCTCAGAAAGCTCTTTGGTCAAATCTCTTCTGTAATAAATGTATGATCCCTTCAAAGACCTTTTGGATTTATTACACACTAGGGAGCTAGTAAATAGATGAGTTCTGCAGAAAACTGGTTGAACTCTGCTTTTCTGTGGGCTATCAGAATAAACAGGTCTTAAGACAATAGCATGCCACATATCCAGATGTTACTTATCTATCTTAAGAAAGAGATTTTTGTTTCTTCAGATGGCCCCATTGTTCTAATGCACTTGTATGTTAGAGAGTAAATACCAGGCTCATATGACACAGAACGAATGATACAGTAAAGCCTGTTTTAGAAATTCTAAAGAAGAAACATGAAATAAGATGGTGAGAGCAAAATTGGAACTACAACTATTTCTGAAGACCGCTTTCTTAATTTAAATAAGGCATAACCAGAGGTGAAACATTTGATTGTGTGCGTGTGTTTGAAGGAGGCGAATGCTGGTTATAAACCCTTTATAACCTCAGGTATTTTTAACTCCATTGTGGTTTGTGCACATTCTTCATCTTTTGTGTTTGCATTGTCTCCTAATGCTAATAAACTTCTTCCTTTAACATAAAACTATTTGGTAAAACTAAACACTTTGCTGTACCACAGACAAACTAACTATAGATTCTTCTCCTTTAGTTCTGCTGTCTGTTGCAGATTGACATTTGCCCTGTATCAAAAGGTCATATGATCAGCTTGAACAATCACTTTGTAGATAAGGGAAACAAGGTTGCTTTCCTTTGCATTGCATAACCAGCTTGACAGAATGCAGACGTCTCCAGGGAGGAAGCGGTTACATTTTTCTGCTGTTGGCTCCTCCAGAAGCAGCAAAATTCACAGTGAGCAGCCACAATGTCTCACGAGTGTTCTGGAAGACACATTGTCTATTTTTAAGATTAGGTGTTTGTTTTTGATCCAGCTTATATTCATAGCTGTATTGGCTTGACTTTTTCAGAGCTATCTCTGTAGTAATGCTGCTATATAGGTTCAGGCTACTGGAGGATATAGGGACCACTTTTCATCATTCTGCTTCATTCTATTGCTATTATCTATTTATTAGTTCAACCCTTAAGTTTATGTTTATTCTCTCTGCTTTTTCTAGTCAGTGTAGCTTAATATGGGCTGATAATAACTTTAGCTGTAACATCACCCTGGTGGGAGGCTTCAGATCAGCTGCTGCTATCAAGAAGTTCAATTATAGATGATAGTTTTAGGCCTGTTTTCAGTGCTTTGTCCTGTTTCTCTCCTAAGAATAGCTAAGGGCTCAGCTTTTAGTGAGTTCAATTAAGTGTATTTGCTCTTCTTTGTTTTCCTGCTTCTGTCTTCTTGAGCCTCCAGTCAGCCACGGTACAATGCTGCTCACAGACTAAGACCGGTTCTGCTAAAGGTTTCTTCTTGTTAAAGGGAGCTTTCTTTTCTTGCTGCATGCGTGCGAGGTGTGAGAGGATTACTGCAGAGTCAACAACAGGGCAAGCAGATGTCTACTGTCACCACATGCTCATCCAGGAATAACAGATCCTGCAAACTCAATGTCTCAATGCAATCAGCTGGGTTTTCTTAGACAGAAAACATATAACCTGTCTGTGTGTATGATTTCAATAAATTGCCTTTGTAAAGTGCCTTAAATTAAAATTGTGTTACCTGTAAGTTAATAAGGTGCAGTTACAACACACTGTTGATGGGGGTGTTAGGACTGAAAGAAAGAAAGAAAATGTATCACATGATGTAAGACGCTTCTCTGTTCATCTTTCATCTACTGCAAAGCAGCTTGTTGCTTCTGTAAGCATGTGGTTTAAGACACGAGGCTGTGTTTTCTCACCTATCAGCCTTCCTGTTAAAACTATGTAAATGATTTCAAAGTAAATGCAGGAGGGGATTTTCATTTGGAAGCTTCTCAGTTAAACACCAGATATATAGTGACCCTTAGATCTGTACATTATAGCACAGGATGTTATATTTGCATGTACTTCAGGTTTAATATTTACCTCTTCAACTGTTACTGTGCAAAATGTCACAGTTAACACTGTGATAGCTTTAATGAATAAAGTAAGTAAAATAAGTAAAATGCTGTCAAATCAAGAGACAGCAAGTGATAGTTACCCAAATATACATGTAGCTGCAGGAGGAGGGAAAACTGATAAGACTAAATTGGTAATAGAACAGATCCAAGCAGTTACTGAAGAAATCATGCCTGTTTTAATGTAAAAGAGAAAATGATAAAATGTAATGCCTGCTGGAAAGATTAGCTAATTAGAACCAGAAGGTGTACTGTGACAGCAGAGTTAAAGAGAACCAGAAGCCACTAAAACCCTCTAAACATTAAAGATATTCATGGATAAAGTGAAAACACTATGGAATTTAACCTACCACAGAACCCTGAGTGGGAAAAAAAGAAAGCCAAAAAAGAAGTAATGTTCCACAACTAAAACAGTTCACAAAAACAAAACATATCGGGGAATTAAGTGTGATTGTTTCTCTTTCTAATGCTTTCTGATGCTCCTGTCTAAGTCAGGTGTTGTGTGTCAAAACACACAACACCTGATATAGACAGGAACTGAATACCAGCATGAATCTGTGCTGACTTGCTGCCAGAGGGCAGGTCTGGAACAAGAAGACATGTGACTGAAACTTGCATAACAGCAACAGCCTCAATACATCTGGTACATCTTGATGGTTCTAGTAAAAACAAACTACTGAAATATTCTGATAATAAAACCCGATCCAAGGGTACGTCCAGCTTAAAAACTGTATTTTCCATGGCAGTCCTGGCATTGGTTTTACTTTAATTTAGTTGTGTACTTATTTCTATGAATTCTGCCAGTTGCTGTTCTCTGTCTCTCTGGTTCTGTTTATCCCATCATTTCAGTCTGTGGCATGGAAGGACTTCAGCCACCTCTTGTGGTACTCAGTAGAAATGTTAATAATATCTAATTTATAAGGTAAATAAAAATAATTTACCTGTGATAGAAAGCACGTAAGCATTAGCAAGCTAAAAAGTTGGATGGATGTACAAAATACTTCAACATAAAGCAAATATTAATAACAATAGTAGACTGTAAAATGCATTATGTTTGTAGTAGACACTGCAGAATGTAATTTTGTCGTCTTCTGGCAATCAGGCATTTGACTGCATTAGGTTAGTGTTTTTACAAATATTAGATAACATGTTGTCAGTAATCTGTACTCCCTTTATATTTTGCTCTGATCCATGCATTGCAAAATGGTTCAAACTTTAAACTCTATGTTATTAAAATTTAGGATTACAATTTAACTGGCAAAGGACAAGCAGACCCAGGATATAGATTATTGGAGCCATGACTGTGGTGTGAGGAGACCAAGATAATGTCGAATGTTTTGATAGTATAAAGTGAAGAGTACAAAGATATGCCTGTTTTACCTACAGTCCAGCATGATGGTGTGAGTGTCATGGTTCAGGCATGAGTCCTACTGGCTGTTGGGTGCTACGGTTTCTGAGGGAACCATAAATGCAAGCATGAACTGTGACATAATGAAGCAGAACATGATCCCGTCTTTTTGGAAACTTGGCCTCAGGGCAGTATTTCAACATAACCACCCCAAACAACACAGCAAGACACTCACTGCTTTACTAAAGAATCTGAGGGTAAAGGCGACTGGCTGCTAAGGCATGTCTCCAGACATAAACCATTGAGCAAATACACAGAGAAGGACAAATAACAGTCTATGAGATCATATTTTCATTGGAGGTAATTTTGACACCAAACTAAAATTGTGTGAAATATTTACTTAACAAACAACTAAACAACTTAGCCATCAGTTATTGTAGTTATCAAATTTCATAGCAGAAATTACTTTTTATTCTGAAGTAAGTTTAATTTGAAAAATGAGGTTCAAAAGTCCTAATAGCCACGCAATACCAGAGCCAAAGGAAACAGGTTTCATTTAGGTTGAGGAGAAACCCAACCACAACAGAACAGTGCTCCTGTGTTATGCCAGGTCTAATGAGGGAAAATACTGTGCCATTATCAATAATAGTGAAATTGCATCGTTTTCACTTTCTTTTTTCCCTTCTTTTGTGTTTTTATTAAAGTCACAAGGATTGGGTTAAAAAACATACAGTTTAATTCAAGGCAGATATTTTGTCAGTGGTAAAAGCAGTTATTTCTAATCTTCCTAGTGATCTACAAGGAAGTCTCATTCCTGTCACCAACGATTTTAAAATGCTTCTGTGTTGCAACACATTGTTTTATCTGATAGAGCTAAATTTTCACCCAATAATCAGACCACGGTTAAAAAACTGGGGAGGGGGGCTGTATTTTTAATTGCAGAAACTACAGTGACTACAGCAAACCTTTCCATATGTATCTTAGCAAAAACTAAAGGAATAATATTTTTGCAAAGCCTTTGGATCGTAAACAGATACAAATCTGTGGCTCAGACCGTAAATGTATAAACCAGGGAAACTTGTTTCACATCAGAACACGTGGCTTCTGTTCCCAGAACCATATTAGCAAAACAGAACAAAACATACAACAAAAAAACTCTTGGCTTCTGTTTATAATCTGGGTTTTGTCACATCTGAAAATGCAGTTAACAGTATGGGGATTTTCTACAAGTTGACACATATCATGAATTTTTGTTTGTTTTACTTGTAGTTGATAGACAAATAGACTGAGGTTAAAAAAAACGTTTTCTTCTGTTCAGACTGTCCCCTGCATTTTCTGCAGGAGCAGTATTAAAGAAGTGTGTGCTGTCTAAACAGCTTTGCACATAAAAAGCCCTGCAAACTGACCCCAATTTAAGGACACAGTTAAATATACTGAATACACAAACAAGTGTCCACATATAGATAAAATATGCAGGATTTTGTCCCACTTTAGTACTACCTATACTTTAAAGAACTAGAAGCAACAGTCTGTTTTCAGGGTTCCTATAATAAAAAGCACTAAATGCGCATGTATGTTTTTTCAGGTCATACATAGAAAATGTTGCTCATTTAAATTCATTCAGGCTGTTTAATCCTGTGCCTTCCACATGGTGGCACTATCTATTGTGTTTAGGTAATGATCTGTTTGGTTTTAGTTTTACTGATTCCTGTGTTTCTGTGCTGTTTGTTTTGCTTGTTCATATCCCTTCCTACATTAGTTCGCTCCATTTCTCTTCTTTAGTAGATGTGTTTCCTCTTTCCTTTAGCTCAGTCTTCATCCATATTCAAAGCTGCCTCCTGTTAAACTTTTATTGCTGGTTGCTTGGTCATTTATTCTATGCATTTCCTGGCACTCTACTTTGGAACAGACAAATAAAAAATTGTACAAATTATAAAAATGACTATTTATGTTTAAGTAATTAAGAGAAATACTTTCAAACCATGTCAATGATATATCAAGCTTATCCTTTTTTACTGAAGAAAAGGTAGAGGCAAACTTTTAAGGAACAAACATGGATTTTATTGTTCAAATGTCTTATAATCCAATTCTAAAGAAGAAAAAAAGCCTAGAAACCCCTGGAGCAGAAGATAAAAACAGAGAGTACTTTATGCGGTTTTTAGAAGGTCAAAGAGCTCCTACCCACAGTCAGTACTTAACTATCAAAGCAATTAAAAAGAATCCATTGTAACTGTGGGAATAAAAAGAGAAACCCACTCAGGTACCAGGAAACAAGCAAATACAGAAATAATGATCAACACAGCAAGGAGAGCCTCATGAAACAATGTGGTAAACGATAAAAAATAGAAACCTTCATACAGTACGTTTTAGATTAATCATCAGTTACATTAGTTACATAATTATTAACTAATGTTAATACATACCTTTTACAATTGTTTACACCCTAAACACCAACCTGTTTAAGCTAGTTGATTTTTTTGGATAAATTATTAAACACTGAGAAAATTATAATAATAAATCAAATAAGCAAATTTTTTCAATACACATTAAACACTAATTGTTTTGTTTTCTACTTACAAGTAGGTAGAATGTATGTTTGCTAAAATATTTTATTCCATGATGGTGTTCCTGGCAGGGTGGGTGGGTGGCTGGTTGCCTGTGGGGGAAAAGTGATGTGAGGCGGGGTTGGCTGGAGGTTCTGGCAGGGTGGGTGGATGGGGTCTGGAGGTCCTGGCAGAGTGGGTGGGTGCATGCCTGGGTGTGTGGGGTAGGGGCTGGAGGTCCTGGCTGGAGGTCATGGCATGGTGGGTGGGTGCCTGGTAAAAAAGCTCAATGTCTGGATGAAATCCTTTTATTTTCCCCAGGGATGGATGTGGGCCTCTTGGGCCTGGAGGTCCGAAGTTTATCCCAGGGAGCTGTATGTATTTTTGATAAATGTTTAATTTGTGTTACTTTTATCTTTGGAGTAAAATTGTATGGTCAGTTGCTTTCAATCGATGATTTAAATTAATAAATGAGTCCAAAAACTGCCTAAATATTATTTGGTGAAAAAAAGAAAAAAACAAAAAAATGGTATTTCTTTGTTAAATGTGATTATTTTCTCCAATAGGGATATTTGTATAGGCCAGGGAAAGAGAGAACATTTTGCCATTAAAAAATAAATGTGTTTATATTTAGTTTCTGACATGCTTTGTTCTACTTATGTTAAAGCAGCAACGATTGTATGAGGAGATCAATCTGTGGGAATCAAAGCAAATATTGATCTCAGGAACAAACCTTGTGCTGTTAAAAAATCCAAATGCCATTACCTGTAGACAGTTAGTTCATACAACTTCTGATTAAAACTGAAAATAAATCTAAGATAACAACCAAGATGCTGTTTAAATTAATAATGACACGATTCTGCATATAAACCAGTGTTTAGTGACATTCCTGTTTTTCTTCCATGAAAAATTTCAAAAGTTTTTCTCCTTTATATAGAGAACAAGAGTTTCGAAGTAACTACAAACACGTGGAATGTGGCCTAGTGTTTACAACCACTCAATATAGACAACACCATGGTTGAAGTGGCTAATGAAGAGAAACTGGAGCATCACCAGTATGTCTGCTGGGCTCATGGGCCACCATAGCCGGTGTCTGATCAACCCAGAGACGGATTCAAAGCACAAAGATGGAATTTATTTGATGCTTTTCAGTTTTCCTCAGGATATGCTTTAAAAAAAAAAAAAAACATTATTAGATAAATGTTGCATAATAATGGTTATTTCTTCATATTACTCTATTGCTAGAAATATTGAAATATGCAGAAATGAGAGTCTGAGAAAAATACATTTTTTATTAAGACAATATTCTGTTCCTGTTTAACTGCTGTTCACTAATAGTAGCATGTTAGAAAACTGAGCGGTGGGATTTCTTTCCCCACATGTTCCTCACCTGACGCCAAAACTTAACATCGACAAGAACAAACAGAATGGGATTCAATGAACAGTGGAAGTAACCCAAAATATAGGTTATGGTCAAAGCTGTGTTCAGAATCTGTATATCTGCACAAGCTGTGGGTTGATGAAATGTAACCAACATGAGGGTAATAATATATGGCGCCCAACAGAGAAAGAAAAGTACAGTAAGAGCTGATATGATTTTGAAAGCTTGCTGCCTTTGGGGGCTTGGGGAACTGCACTGCAGATGCAACAGGATGCAGGAAAAGCACAAGATCAGGACAGCTGAAGGAAGCAGAAAGCCCACAGCAATATTCAGCCATTTTAGTCCCATTTGTAAGGTCGTTATTTCTTCAATGTCCTCTGAAAATTTGGAAAACTTTTGAACGCACCATCTTTTGTTTTGTCTGTCATCTATAGAAACTTCTAGAGAAATCCAGTCAGGGATGGAGAGGAGCAGTGAGAAGAGCCAAACCACCGCACAGCAGGCATGAACCACCCAAGGATTCCTCCGCATGAACCTCCCAGTAGAACAAATGATGGAGAGGTAGTAGACCACACTGATGCAGACCAGGAGAAAAATCCCACTGTATAAATTAATCTGTAAACAAATAGAGGTCAGCCATGGAAAATAGTAGTATTTTTCCTCATGGTTCCTTTTTGTACATTTCTTACCGTGAAAACACTTCCAGTGATCTGGCACAAGAGCGTCCCAAATACCCATCCACCAGCACTGGCGGACTGAGCTGCCCAGAGCGGCAGTGTTGCCAACAGTAAGATGTTTGCCACAGCTAGGTGAAGGATGAAGGTGTCTGTTACCATCCAGATTTTTCTGCTCTTCAGCAGTACTTTCAGCAGTAATGCATTTCCCAGGATTCCCAAAACAAAGGCCACTGAGTACATAACTGGAATAAACACGGGTTTAAAATGTGTATCCCAACTCAGATCACACAGATCCTCATAGTCTGGATAATATAAGTTAGAATTCCAGAACAGATAATCTGTAACATCCTTCCACCAAGGATACTCATCTGTAGGCTTCACAGCAGCTCCCATAATGCACATCTGTAAGAGGGAAAGTGTTTGGTAGCGCTGGACATACAAGAGGCAACTAATCAAAGGGGAACGCAGAAAGTCACAGATGATCCGAGACAAGACAATCAAAGACAAGGACCCGACAAAGACAAAGAGACACAGGAGGGATTATATAAACAGAGGGGAAATCAGGGAAATAGGACACACCTGGGAGCAATCAGGGGAGGACAGGACGACACAGGGAGCACAGGGACAACAGAAACTTCAAAAACACAACAAAGGACCACAGATCATGACAAGCAATGGAAATGTCCAATTCAAATATACTTAACATGTTAGTCCTGTTCTGTAACAGCCTTTGTGGTATGAGCTTTCAGGGTCAATAATATGGTTGATAATCATTTTTTTCTACTCAGCAGGTGCCAAAAATCCTCCCATCTTAAAGCAAACCTGTACCTTTGGCCAGATTTAATTGAAATAGCTTTCATAAGCTCCAGAATGACTTTAAGATATCAAGTTATTGGACTTCAGAACGAGATGCATTTGAAAAACCTGCAATTATGGTCTAAAAAAGACAATTCAGTAGATGCTAGTTTAGTTTATAATGAACCTTTTTTTCACTATCCTAATTTTCCTTTACCAATTTGCCTGCTTTACCTGATTATTTAAACCCATGGGCCAAACATTCTTGGCTGCCTTTTACAAGCTGTTTCTAAAATTTTGTTTAATACGTGTTTTTTAAAAAAAGTCACATTTTGAAACTTAAGATGTGTAATTCAATATAACCATCATAAGCTGCAAGCTTTAAGCCCTACAACAAAAATCATAAAATTGGCTCCTTTAAAATAAGCTGTGCCCCGTATCTAACATCAGCAATCAATCTGCAACCATTAATATTTAATTGATATGTTTTAGAAGTATATTAATATATATTATTTACAGCATAATTTAAAATATAAAAATTGACTTGCGAGTGAACTTACCGAACTGTTCTCTCCAGATATTGGTAGTTTACAAGACAAAACAACAATGGTCATCAATAACTGTTTGCTTAGCATTTAGTATTAAGGAACCAAAAAGAAGGCAGGCTTAACCTGGGATGCATTCACAAAACCTTTTAAGTTACTCTTGATTCTGTTTCATTTTTCCTTTTACATTCAAGAAATAATATCTTAGATTGTTTTAACACAAATAAGAAAACAATATGTGAATAATGAATGCTTAAACTTAAACTTCTTCAATTTATTTCTCTAAAAGTATATTACCCTGAACAATAAACTACACAGAAAATAACTATATATGACCTTAAAGATCCTGGACTTTTTGATTTGGAAATCCCATTTTCAACCCAATAGTTTCTTCCCCTTCTGCATTGTCCTTTTTGACCTATGGTGTTTTCCCTTTAATAAAATCCCCTGATATATTTACTAACAGACACTTTATCACTGGTGCTAAGCTTCAAAATATTAATATTATGTCCTTCAGTAGTTTAAGCTAACCTGCAGAAGGGGAGATAATTAACAGGTTTTGTAAACTAAAAATGTTTTATTTTTTCATACTTTAATACAATCTGAGCTGAGTTTGCAACAAACACACATCTGACAAAGACGTTATATAATCAGCAGAGAAAGAAAAGAAGAAATTAATGTTTAAAATTTGAGAAACCACAATAAGGGAATTACTGAGCTCTGTGCTAAGACAACCTTGTTAATATTCTGCTGAATAATCATTTTACTGTACAGTATTTGTATAAATCAGCACATTATTTCTACCTTTTAAAAACAGATTTAACATGAGTGTAAGTCTGAGGTCCAAGCAGTTTATATTCACTGACAAGGAGAGAAAAGTTAAGACCTCAAGATAGTAAAAAAGCCAAAAAGTGAAATGCTCTTTTTATGTCACTACCAACTCCAATTCGAAAAAGTAGGTTTCGTTTGAGTGTAAATCATGTGTAGAGATTTAGTGTGGGTGTTTCATTGGGCCCATAGTTTGATTCAGAGTAGCTTCTTTTCACCATTTTAGACATTTTAACGGAAACTTGCGGTTGTGGACATACTTCAGTTTTTCTTTCCAGTTTGTTTCAGTTTCTTGCAAAAAAAAAAAAAAAATCTTTATGACTTCAGAAAACGCCAGGTTTCTGACCTCTTTTTTCAGTTTCAACTTTTCTTTTTTTAACTGGAGACCTTAATAAACTTATGGGTACTTCAGAGCTTTACAAACATGCTTTGAAACACTCTGCCCCAAACATATGAGTGTATATATATA
>JAUZNJ010083671.1:0-23547 GCA_034780135.1 Jordanella pulchra | reverse complement strand
ATAGATAGATAGATAGATAGATAGATAGATAGATAGATAGATAGATAGATAGATAGATAGATAGATAGATAGAAATGCAACTCTAGAAGGTAAAATGTTTTATTTTTTATTTTGTAAAAATAAAAACATTTAATCTATAAAAGTATTTCCAGTATTAATTTTATTGTTAGACAATGTAAACTGTTTTATCATCTCTAAGAGGCCATAATTAAATAAAGAAACGCAAGGAAATAGTTGCTGTTTAATCGTTCAAAACATGACTGCATTACTATCTCTCCATAAAGGTTGTTGTTTCTGCTGGCTGGAGCAGACAGTCTGCCTCTGATCCATTTGGTGCTGAAACAAAAAAAAGAGTCAGATGGTGCATCATAAAACCATTCCTTTTATGGCAGTGCGAACAAAGCCTGAAGGAGAAAGCCTGAACAACGCTACGGCCAGTCACATAACCTCTTATTGGTCAGCTCTGTTAAGCTTTCTCATGCGAAGAAAGTCCAGGCATTACTCTTTATCATTCTAAACCTCTTTTGTTGTAATAAAAGCCAAAGAATTGACTCATATAGACAAATAATGTCACTCATGGACTTTGCTGTGGGGTAGTACTAACAAGAGTAACATCCAGCAGAACAATAGGCATAGATTATGTATCTGGTTTTCAGCTGGGTGATTGCAGCGTTGACACTTAACACTCAGGGGACAAGAATAGGCAAGGGAGGAGGGAAATGAGGGGCTAAAACATCCTATTTTACCTCTACACCTCCCTTTTTTACTTAATTACACTCAGACGTTATATACTTTGGTCTGCTTGAACACCAAGCTTCTGTTTAATAAATAATCTATCTCAGTTATAACAAAAGTCCTTGATATATTTTCTTCCAGCAGCACAAGTTTATACTAAAAAAACTCAATTCTAAGCATAGCTTTGTTTATTTTATTAAATTATTTCTTAGACTATATGCTTTATTTCAGCAAGTTGGTCAAAGTGTTAAGTTACATTTAATCAGTAATCCACTACTTTTACTAGCCATCCTTCAAAATGGAAAGACAGAGAACAAAGATGTTTATCTTTGTAGGTGCGTAATAATAAATTTATGTTTGGTTTTGTTTTTTTAGCTTATCTGAATTATTCTCTTACTTTATATGTTTGGCTCAGTTAAATAGCAAATATTTTTTGTTTAAATGTAGTTTGCTTCTGCATTTCTTCTGACACTCCACAACATAGTATGAGGAGCAGCAGGGGATGGATCCTCTGGTTCTGGTCAGATTTTACCTGAGAAGCTTCGTCTGCAAAATTTCACTTCCACCTCTATGCGTCCACCATGTTAATACTCACACTCCTGAACGTGGCTTTACTTTGGAATAACATGGAAGTCACTCTCTATATTCGCTCCATTCATGTTCGGTGTGGATGCACCACTTGCTTATCTCAAAGCTACCAGAGATGCTTATTAAACTAAGCTAGTCCTGGTTCCACCAATCACCAGTGGTCACATCCTCATACCTTCTGGTCTCATGATGTCTAATTTATGTTGTTTTATATACAGAAGGCATCACATGCCAAATATTAATAGATGTCTAAAAGAAGAAGAGATGCTTTATTACCAAAAAAATGTATACATTTTTATATTTCAAATCTCTTCATTGAGAGTAAAGTGGAACCAAATTGGAACCAAGGTCAGGTTCTTATGGCTATGTTCACATTGTAGGTCTTAATGCTCAATTACGATTTAGTTGTGTGGATGTACACATGACCGTCTCAAATTGTGTCCCTGAAGTGACTTGGATGTGCAGAGGAACAATAACAAGCCATGTCAGAAGTCAGTGTCTATGGATGGATTTTAAAGCTGTTGAGCAGTGGAAGTAGTCGGATGATAGAGCAGACCATGCGGAAAAGGAGAGTGACGAAGAAGAGAGCAAAACTATTCATTAGAGTTGTCTGAGGAGCAGTGGCAGCGAGATCTGGTGCAGCACCGATATAACCCCTCAAGTTTCTTTTGGGTGGATGTATTCACCCAAATACGTATTAATTCCAAAATGTTGTTGTCCCTCCACCGTACACCTCCATCACCGTACACCTGTCCTCAATGTTGTAATTGTTTTTCTCCCCACTCTGTCAGTACAGAGTAACATCGTCATACTAATTCTGATCTGGGTCTCTTGGCTGTTCGGCTGCAGTCACCTTCCAAAGGATCCAACCTGTATCAGATTTAAAACCACAGACAGAAGTGATCCTAACGGGATCGGAAACGATCTGATTCCTTATAACTTGGCCTGTTCACGCATTCATGAAGGAATCTTCCCTGAGTCATTTCAAGGCAAAAACAGATCAGATTTGGGCCACATTTGTCTGCAGTGTGAGCGTAGCCTTCCTTTGTGAAGTTGAATGGGATTCTACAGCAAAGGATTTATGGTGATGAGGGGCTGATTCTCTGCTAAAAAATGGACATTTCAAATAAAATCTCTCAGCCTTGGGAATAAACTCAAAATGGGCCATCATTGAGTCAAAAAGGAGGATAATGAGTATAATATTAAGTCAACCTTTTTCCAGTCATCAAGTTGAATATTCAAATATTCCAGTCTGTATGCTCCAAATTCTTGGGATGTTATAGAAGAACATTAGAGAGGGGAAATCATTACAGCACCTGTTTTTTAATTATTTTACACAGCAATGAGAAATCAGAGAGAGGGCTCTTTATCTGACCAGAGTCACCAGAAATACACAGAACTGAAGGCAGACTGCAGGGCAGGTCTGCCTGCAACCCACACAGAGTTCCTGATAGATTTCAGAGGAAGCAGCCGCCTCCACTCTGTGCGTCATAGTTCCCACACAGTTTGGGGAGTTTGTGCTCATTCATGTACACCTCAGGAATGGTAGAAATGTCAGTTTCTATTTGTGTATATATTCAAAAAAAAGGTCTGTTAAACACAGGAAATCCAGGATGAATAAGTTTAACTTGATTATTGCAAAATAACAGAATCAGAAAGCATTAATGAGCATTCTATCAATGAAAGGAATAGCTGGAAATTGAATTGGCCACATGTTCAATTAGAACACTTCTGTCAAATTACACAAATATTATATATGCTTGCTTTCCATGCTTTATGTCGTTTACTTAAATTTACCTTTTTAAAACATCAAAATACCCAAAAGAGCTCATAGAGGTGTGATCATGTTAACCAAAGGCCAGATGTCTGGAACTGCCCTAAAGCATCACAAATAAAAGACTTTTTGTGGATGAGCGTGAAAGATTAATCTTTTTGCAAACAATGCTAAAGTTTTTGTTATTTTCACATTGAAGAGGGTATGACATAAAAAGACTGTAAAAGTGAAATGCACAGCTAGAAAAGCAGAGCATGTCCCTCATTGTCCCTAATTAGAAAACTCATTTTTGTTTTTTGAAGCTACAATAGGATCAGTATTTCCTCTTTTTCTGTACCCCTGACGTCCTACCGTTGGTTAAGTACACAGCTTTTTGAAATGTTTTATTGATTTTCCAAGTCTGCCCCACTTGCTGCCATATATATGCACCATGTGTTTCTGGACGAACCTACATGGGGGTTCTTTACTTTGCCATGTAGAGGTTTTACTTTGTATTTTCCTCCATGCGGATTTGATTTCATTTCTCATCATGTCTCTCTTCCTGTGTGACTCATGACGTTCCCGTTAACTTTGGTTGAAGCTACACAAGCATGGTTGCAGAGAATTGTGTGTTGTCTGACCATCCTCATCCATTTCAGGGTAGTATAGGTGCGATAATTTTATATAAGCTGATTTTCACTGGATTGGATGCTCAATCATGTTTGGTGTTTTCTAACCTTTGAGGTTCACTTTAATATGTTGGACCAGCACAGGATGAATACAGGGAAAACTGAATACACTGAATACAGATCATTAAAATCAATACACTCACAGCAGCTATGGTGCAGTGTGGGTCTGGTTACTGAGGCCATGTGGGTCAACAGAGTGAAGTTTGGCAAGACCCTGCAGCAGGAACCACATCAAGCTCCTTGATTTCAAAGGAAAAAAAGGTGCTAGACAGGAAAAAGACCCACTGAATTTCAGAATGAAATCAATATACCAACCTACATTGACTTCACTGGTTTAGTGAAAAAGGATATTTATGCACAAGGGTAACACAGCATCATTATTTCAGCACTTCTTCATTTCATAACCTTTTACTTTAACCAAGATAAGAAGTTTATCTATTCTTGTAGTCATGTCTTTTAAATGAATTATGAAGGCACATTGACATAATGCTTATCACTTCATTTACCTCTGATAAAATGAAAAATAACTCTCAGGAAGCACCTGTCTTAAGATATTACGTTTTGTAGTTTAACAAATGCATTATATTAATTTCAAAGATTAATTCAGATCATGAGATCTCAAGGCTAGTATGAAACATCCCCCTAGCCAATACATGTTCATGCATCTACTGTACATGTGTGTCTACCGCAAACATTTTGTTTCAAAAAATGGGCTAAAAAAGACTAGAAACAAAAGGTTTCGAAGGAGTTGAAGAGACCGCTGTTGAAATTTCCACAACATCTTATCAGTGAAGCGGCAAACTTGCTAAATCTGTGTATTTGTGATTGAAAAGAATTATATTAACACACTAGAATTTAAAGCCTTTTTGTGAATTTTGTCTGTAAATAATCCAAAAGAGAAAGAATCTAATAAGCAGTTCGTAAGTACTTGTGTGCAGAACAGCTTTTTCTATATGCCTGACATAGAAGGAGGTTAATGCAAAATGTGGGAATGAATTAGTGAAGAGGCATCTGACCTGCAGCCTTTTTAATACCAGCAGCTGGTGTTTGAAAGGCTCCTCCAAACAACCTCATCAAGAATCAGTCATTATGGTCTCTACTGTGAAGACTGATCAGGCCAAGTGTTATTTAAAGAAGAATTTGCATGGACAACGACATTAACGGTGAATAGTGTAGGTAAACTGCATCTCAGGAAATTCATAATAGAACAGGAAAGATTAAATATTAATGGGGGCATTTTAAGTGACAAAATGAAAAAGTACCTCACTGGCTGTCTTGCTGTAAAAAAAAACAGTTTTCTGGTTTGTTAAAGTTAATAACTGGCTCCACTTACAGAGAGGCTTTGAAGAAAAAAAGATCACAACCATATGTTAACAACCCACATTACCGATAGACAAAAAAATGTCTTTGCAAGTACTCCATTATAAAAGAACCAGAAGAATATAAAACTAAACAATGTAAAAACATTTTAATCCGCTCTGAAATCCAATAGCTTTGTTGACAGTGTTATAATTCTCTTTAATCTTAATGCCACAGCTGCAATAATATACATATTTGGATATGTAGCTGCGCTGCAGCCGAACAGTCACCCAGCTTAGTTGTTCTATTAGTTCACTTGTGGTGGAGGTCAAAACCAATCTTTTTTCTCATTTCTCCTTTAGACTTTTTTTATATTTACCATTGCATCCAGTCTCATAAATCCTTAGTGTCTTTTCTCAAAACATTCTTGATTCATCGCAATGAACTGCTGTACAACAGCTGCTGCACCTTAGCATCAACACCTGAAGCAACAAACACCAACAAAATGCAAAAGAGAAAATAATGTTTGATCAAGCAGAGTAAAAAACAAGGGAGTACAAAAAAGACTGCATTACAGACCCAGATAGCATTAAAGCTACACTATTAAGTTCTGTATTTTACACTACCATATTCTTACAATTTTTAATGCAAACTTTATAACTAATTTTTGTGCAGATGTAGAGCAAAACAGAAAAAGCACCTGAAATGTGTGCAGTCTTATAGAGCATCCATGAAAAATAGAGCTGCTGGACATTTTATCTCCCTGGCTTCTTAGACTAGAGTGTTAGGGCAACAACTCTGCAGCAGAGAAAAGAAGGCTGGCCGCTTTGATTAATAATTGATCTGAGCATCTCCCATATTCATAAATACTGGGACAATGTATAGCTCACAGTAGACATAAATGTCAGAAATTGTCTTCCAGTTAAGTTTGATTGAAAGAATAAAATTTATGGTGGAAATTTTGGATTTCACGACCCATGGTAAGTTGTTGAGCCATAAAATTAAGGAAAAAATGGTTACAAAAGGCTGTTGTCATGAAGGGGAAAAACAGCAGCTCCTAGCAATAAAGCTTTAGACAAAGAAAGTACTAAATCAACGACGGCCCTGAAAATGTACAAAAACTAAAAAAGACTATCCCCAGAAACCCTGACATTGCTTTTATGTTGGCTGCTTTTATTTTGATGTTTGGATTTAAATTCTGTCCGAGTTAACAAAAATGTAAATGCACAGTTCCCTCAAAATCCTGTCAAGTCCTGCAAGAAAGCAGAGAAGAGGAGCCTCTTTACTTCTGATGTCTAAAGAAGTGTTACACTGGTTTATTTTCAACAAATCAAGAGAAAATCACAGTAAATACTTGTAGATGATCCCATTCAAACACTTCACAGATTACAGCACGCAATAGTGGAACACAACAAATCTAGTGCAATTTCCAATTATTACTCATATTGCATCTAGTAAAACATTTCCATGCCATAATAAAAAACAGATAAAGACTCACAATATAGTGACCTATATTGTGGATGGACTGCCTAAAGCTTTTGGCAGAATCGTTTGTATAACTAGGGATGTCCCAAAGAGTAAAGAAGAAACTGAAAAACTGGGGAACAATGAAATTGTAAGAAACTTACAAACATTTCCTTGTGGTTTCAACACCTAATACTTTATCAGCACCATCATACCAAGTCCCAAACATTTTTACAGCATTAAAGCATTTAGAAAATTGTTTACAAAGCTGTACTTTAGCGCACACAAAATTATTTATGACAAAACTGTTTTGTTTGTGATTATCAATCAGATGTTTGTATCCATAGCAACAAAGCCCACTGTCCATGCTCGTTTCAGAAGGCTAGCATCATCACTCGCTCTGCAGCCAAAAATAGATTACAGGAACACACAGTCTAATACACACAAGTTAACCCTAGGTCTACTACAGCTACACACTCAGCACGTCTCCAGAGGATGCTGGGGCCAAAACGAAGGAAGTGCAGTGAAATGGGCATTAACCTACATTCGCTCCAGAAGTCCTGCAGCTTTCCCTTTACTCACTGAGAACCAGGTTGTGTGTGAGGGAGAGAAATTAGGTTTGCTTTGTGCTTGTGATATTGTGAGGACAATAATCTGTGCAGCACAGTTGTTTCTTTAGAGCTGAGCCTTCGTGTGAGAATAAAAATCTACACTCTTATTGTGGGTGACCCCAAAGGGACTGAAATATTAAAAGATTACCAAACTGAATAAAAAATGAGAAGAACAATGGGCCACATTTCTACAACAACTGCTACTAAATCGAATTTGACAATAACTGACTTATTTAATGTAGTGGATTTTTCAGACACAGCTATTATTTTTGATCTTATATAGATTTCAAAAATAAGAATGGCCTGGAATCAACTGTTTATGGATGTTTTTTGGAGGTAGATTTAAATCATCATGGCAGTAGTGGACACAGCTTTGCCGATGAAACAGACATCGTGAAGTGTGGTCTTAGGCTGCCTCTAATACTTTGTTTGAATTCAACCAACTTAGCAAAGGCAAGGAAAAGTTGGATTATGAACCTGACTATACCAGATGCAGATGAGAAAACTAAGGTTAACTGTTTTGCATAAAAAATTTCAGAAATTGCAGATTTAAGAACTATGTATGGGAAAAGCTAACATTTCTACACAGCAATGATGAAACATATGTTTATTAGTTTACATTAAGATATAACATTAAGATATTAACCCCAAAACAATCTAAACTATTACACAGGTTCTAATTGGAGAGGAGAAAAGGGACTCTTGGAAATTCACTGTTGATAATTTTCATATCTTTTTAGCTGTATCACAACTATTATTAGCAGTTAGCAGAGCATGACTTAATGAAGCCAACTTTTTGGTTAGCTTTGTCCATATTTTCATTTTTTTAACTCACTAAACTGTATACTTTTTTCATATCTTGTAAAACCTAACTTATCATTGGTACCATGACTGTAAGAACCATATCAATGATTTTACTTTTGGAGTTATTTAAATTTAATCAACAATAACAGAAGGTTTACATGACGTTTAAGCTTACACCTTCCTGAATGTCAACTTTAACTTTTAAAGTTCTCATATTATGTATAATTCACTTTATAAACATATTTTTAACAGTCATGTGTGATGAAGTCTGTGTATGAGGTTCACAAATGAAAAAAAAGCCCTTCCCCCTCTCACTGCCTTGTTCCACATGTTAGTTAATGTGTGCTCAAAATGCTCTGTTTCAGAATCATGCCCCTTATGATGTCATCTGGGCAAGTAACCACTCTCCCCCTACCTAAGCCAGCCCTCTAGCAGGCGCTATCTCTGCTTGAAGACACAGAGCATCCAAATAGACATGGCTAACAGAGCAGTTAGAGCTCTGTTAATGGCTGCATCGAGACATTTTTCTGCCTTTATCTGGGCTCCTGCAGACTTAGAAGATGGATTTTATTTTTTATTAAAATCTACCTGCTAAACATCCAGAGGTTTTGCATTTGTATGCTGCGGAGTGCTTCACAACATGGGTGTTCACAAGAAGGCTTCTCCACACACCTTAAAGAGTGGATCGATACCAAAGGCTGCTTATCCTTTAAAACACGTTAGCACTGCAGCTAACGTCTGTGTCTTGGGCAGTTTTGTTAATCATCTTAGGTCACTTAAGATGGACAATCTTCTCTGTGTCACACAATCTGTTCTTAACATGATATCTGCAGTAATTCTGTTAAACTACTTTTGTTGATAGTTGCTCGGTCAGTTCATTAAAGCAGATAAAGGTCGTAGCTAACTGGCTACTGGGTGTACTTGTCTGTTTATTGAAAGGCTGTTTACAGTCTTGGGTTTCCAGCCATCCCTTGAAAAATGGGATTGTTCTGTTTGTAGAAGAAATGCTCCATGCTCTGTATTTAGATTATTAGAGTGAGATTTATCCTCATTTCTGACGGAATAAAAAACTGTATAATTGTTTTTAGAATCATAAATTAATGGCAATGAGCAGTTATTTAGCCCAGCTGCTCCTGTGTCCATGTCACTTATTATAAACTGCTAAGAGCATTCTGTAGCAGCCCATCAATTACGGTCAGCGTTTGTCTTCTGTATATTCTGCTCTCCTAGCCGCCATTATTACGAACTCTGATTGTCATGGTTTCGGGGTGTGGGGGTGCAATCTTCGGGAGGGTGAGAGCGTGGAAAGCCAAAACAGCTCATAGAAGAGGGTCGAATTAGGTTATTGGTACAGCATGTGCTTTCTATATACTCTGAGAGGAATTTTTCTGCTAAAACAGGAAAAAATGTTCTGGAGGGCTCATTGTTAATATTTCTTATTTTCAAATGTAGTATAATATGAGACCTTTAAACAGAAATGGTGATTTATAATTAGTGAAACCCTAGTTTAGACCTTGGGCCCAATTTTCAAAAAATTCAAATAATGGGAAAAAAAAATTCTGTTGGCAAAAAAATATACACATCCAATGAGTGTGTTTAATGTGTGAGATTGCTGCACAAAGGATAAGACATGCAAACAGGTAAAGCCTGCTTAAAAAATTAAAGACATCAGTTACAGATTATTTAAAGCATACAGATTATTTGCTTCCCGCTACATGAAACTCTGCCAGTCAGCACGCTCATCTTTTTCTCCACTAATACTAATCGACTGCTGTCATTTCTGACAGTTCAGATATGTTCACATCGTCACAGACTCTCTCTCCATCATCTGCCATTTTGCAATCCCTCCTTTGTGACCTATGACACTATGACGACAGAGATGTTTGAGTGCTAGTTTGCACCTCATTTCAAACATGCTTAAAATAGAAGCAAAAACTGCACATACACTCAGTTTTAGGTTTGATTAATTGCTTTGTGGGTACTTAGTATTTCATTTTTATATCCCTCAACCATATATTTGTGCGGCGTGGTCATTAATTACGATCTGCATTTTCATGAAAGCAGACAAAAGTTTGCATTTGGTGAATTTGCAAACAGCAAATGTGTGGATGATCATCAGCTGTGTGCCAGTTTGCACATATTCTAAAGCACACAAATCTTTGAAAATCAGGCTCTTTGTTGTTACAATGGTATTTAGGATCATAGACTTCAAAATGTTTTCCCTCTTTGAAATGTGTTGGGGTGTTTTTACATAAACTAAAACTCCCCTGAGGTATTTAAAGCCCAAATAACTACTGATGTCAAATGCTTTTCTTGTTTTTTCTTTTTTTTTTCCCGCTCATATTTACACAACTGAATAAAAACAAGAAATGAAGCACAAATGTCCTTGCTTCTTGTTTGGTCATGTTATTTCCATGCTTATGCTTTGTTATCATGATGATTTCATGTTTAAGATCAAATCTTAATTTTCTTCCTTCTTGTACTTCTGGTCTCAAAGCACATGATTAGTATTTGACCTAATTTATTCTTATCCTATAACTAGAAAAATTGAAAGGTTTAGACTAGCATTAAGGAGTCAAAGTTTTCGTCTAAAAACACAATTAATCTTATTGTTGATTAACTCCTGACTGACACATAAAGTCTGATGAGTCACCAGATATTAATGCAAGCCAGTACAGTTGACTGCCTGTCTGTGCCGCTGGGCCTGAGGTCAGCTGGCGTGCTACCATCTGGGACAAGGTTAGTCAGGCATCGTCATTGGCACAAATCTACACTCAGTCTACATAACATCAACTACATCTCCAAGACACCACAGCATTTATGTTGCCTAATCTAGAAATTTGGTCTATAATAAGTCCCAAAATTCAAATTTTATAATAATCTGCTCAATAGGCAGGATTCTGTGATGCAAAGTAATTAAGACGTGGCAAATAACCCACTGAGTGCAGAATCCCTACAAATGTTTGTTTTAAAAGATGCCTCCAGTATGATCTGCTAGTTTTTTAATTTTTTTTATGAATTCTGTCAAAATTCTTTGACAGCATCAAGAGAAATAAAACACTGTGTGTGTCAGGATTAAGTGAAGAAGCATCAGAGGAGCTAACATACCTCAAATGAGGAATGATCTAATGACTGTACAGAGATATGTTTTATGCAGCTAGAAGATACTGAAGATTTATGCATGAATGAAATCCAAACATGTCATAAATAAATGCAATGAACTTACAAGGTTACAAGAAAGCTGTTTTTAAGCTTTATTCAATTAGACAACTGGTCATTAAAAACGTCCTATATGCAATGATTCCTCAGATTGACGACTTAAAGATAGCAAAGTGATCATATGAAGGGCATATAAATTATCTGCAACGATCCTCGTTTCTTTTTGTGTCTTTCCCTTAACTCAGGCAGCTTATCTTTGGTTCCATGGAGCCCAACGATGCATCGTGACGTGTTCTGGTACTGGCTAAAATGTCTGTAACAGCATGCTAATGGAGGAAACTCAAAGGCCTGCATTAATGGCTATGAAATGTTCACTTACTGTATGTACGTAAAAAAACTGTGGTAACAATCAATTTGCTTCAACGATGTAAAACCTGGTTTATTATGTGATTTGAAAAATAAATCAATTAGTTTGTCTTATTTTTCTCTTCTCTCTTTGTTTGAATATGACAGTAATTTCAAAATGAACCAAACATTTTTAAAAGAATGCAAATAATGGCATATATGTTCCATTTGATTGAACTGTTTTCCTGTTTAATGCATCACAAAATCAAAGGGGATTGCATGGATTAATACTGCCAAAATAGGAGTGCCATAGATTTGGGTATCTAAATAAATATGGTAGCAATTACAAGGCAGATTAAGACTGATAATGATATCAAAACAATTGGTGGTTCAGTGTGTGTCATACTGTGAAAAATGGGACAAATGCAGGCTGTTTGTACCACATTCAGAAATCAGACTATAGTAGAAAACTATTTTTACAAGTATTGTTAAATATTACTGTTATCAAATACAACAACAATAGAATAATTGAGACCTCTCTGTTAAGATAACTGGCTTAGATACTGGTTGAAGTAATTAAAATAATCAATAAAAGTGTTTTCCAGATCCCCATGGGTTTGTTTGTTTCATTTTTGTTGTTTTTTTCAGTGCAGCCTTTGCACACTATACCTTTTAATATCTGGTATGAATGAAATTCTAGAAACAACCAGAAAAAAAAAGATTAAAAAAAATGTTCACTAAATTAAGAGTAAAAACTACCCAAACAAATAATCCCTTCCCTGTGCTAACTGGTGATTTTAGCTTTGGTTAGAGTTCAATTTCACCACTTAAAATCAGATCTAATTGTTAACAGACCTGTAGAATTAGTGATTCGCACATAGAGAACTTCTTGGAAACCAAATCCAGTTTAATCTATGTACAACGAGTGTTGAAAACTGAATTTCACTGTCCACTTTCAAAACTCTCAAACAACTTTTTATTCCTTTGTTTTAGTAAAATCTTTAGATGTTTTGTTTTAACTAACTCTGTTGTATAATTTCTATTGCTTTTGATGTTTTTTACTTGTTTTATGTTTTAAATCTTTCACCATTTATATGTGAAGCACTTTGTTGCAGCCATAGTTTTTTTAATGTGCTTTATAAACAAAGTAGAAGTTGTAAATATTTGGCGAAACACATATAAAAAAAAATCTTTTTAAGTTGAATACATTATTTTTTTTATCAAATAAACTCAGATTTCAATCCTATTGGAGGGTGGAATAAGGAAAAAGGGTGAAGGCTTTTTTTCTACATAATTCGTTTTCTTTTTTACAAATATTCTCACACTAAAAATGAAAAAAAAAATTATGCATTACAGACATGTTTCAGATTTTTGCCTTTCCTTTTATTAATTGAATGAATATGAACATAATTGCATTAATATGAACATCCATATTTTAGTCAAAGTGAAGGTCTGCTTGAACAAGGTTTTCCAGTACCCAAACAACCTTATCCAGTTTGACAGTTTGAATGTTTAATTTAACATAAAAAAAATGGTTTATGGAGTCTGTTAATTCATTGTTCAAGATTTTTTTCCAACCATGCAATTCGTTTTTGGATTTGGAGCAAGATATACAGTTTTGCAAAATCAATTAATCTGTCAGTAATCTTTACAAAGATCTGGTCAGAAATGTTTCAGTAAAACGGCCATCATCCAGTGATGCTTGAGGGAAAAGAAAAACCTTTCTGGGTCACAGGCAGAGAACCAAACTGCTTTGGAAGACAGAGTAGAGAAAGAACAGAAAGAAGAGATCAGGAAAAAATGGAGGAGGAAGCTAAATAAAGCTACACCCAGCAAGCAAACTGAAGAAAACCAGTGCAATGCATCAAAAATAAATAAAATAGACTACGTTGGTCTCAGTGAGTGACACTTCAAAAACTGAACTGCAGCTTTGCAAAGAAATGAATGCATCGAGCTCATTCAGCAAAGAGGACACCAGATTAATAGAGAGGTGCCCACTTCTTGTTCATACGCTGCTGATTATTTATCAACGCCCTCTCAATTCTGCATCCTGATGGGATTTTCACAGCCAGTTTATGAGAGTGTAATGGGATGGGGGTAGAGAAGGGCAAATGAAGGGTAGGGGTGGGTGTAAATAAGAGATGGTCGTGGGGAGACTGAGACAATGAGCCAAAATACGGGAAAAGGAGGGAAACGACTGGAATGTGTTGGGTGTAAATGTTGGATGGAATGGCTGCAGGATTTCCATCCTCCTAAAACAAGAAAGACACGTAGAGATTAGTCCAAATGACCCATTTAGCACAAAGCCCACAGAAATTGCTTTTAATGTGTGCAAATGAGTGTGGGGGTGAGGATGATAAACTTATAAAAAAAACCTGTTATATAAAGGAAGGGGCTAAACTGAGCAATAACCCAAACTTAAATAGACACTGGTTTGCTAAATCTAAGGATTTCTATAAGAGCTTCTAATTCTATTGTGCCATTTTACTTTCTGTTCCTGAGGGCTTTATACATGATTATACCAAGTTGCACAAATTAGCAAGTTAGATAATAAAGATTTAATATTTAAGTACTACTATAATTTCCAAAGAAAAATTATGATTATATTTTTATAAAGAACATCTAGAGTTTTCAGTAGGACCGCATAATGAATGTTGAATAGCTTTCCCTATGCAGAAGGCAAAGACGCTCTCCAGCTGTTTCTGGGCCCTCCCAAGGTGTTCCCAGGGCAGAAAGGACATATAAAGGGGATTCTGGGTCTCTTCCTTGAGGAAAATGCAAGCAGAACTTTCAGTTGGAAGAAACCAAAAATGCTTTCCTTCAACGTTAAAAATGTCATCTGACTTGGAATAGCAGTTGTATTACAAGCTCCCCATGGATAGCAAAGCTCCTAACATTATCTCCACTTTCTGAGTCCAGATCCCCTACAGACAAAGATCAATTCAGCCCCATGTATCAGTTTCTCATTATTTCAGACCTGTTTTTACTGCCTTACTTTCCACTCAGTTATTTGGGGATATTAATCAGTTAAATATTAGAGACTGCTTTTGTCGATTAGAGATGTTCACTTCATCCTGTCATAAATTGATCCACTGCAGGCATGGTATTGGCTTATCATGACATCTCTACAAAACCTTATTTTCTCTGAACTATCCTTTTAGGACATTTTTATGTTTCTACACAATGAAATCAGGATTTCCTTCTATATGCTAAAATTAGACACAAATGCATCCAAACTGGGGCTCTTTGATAAAATTCAGCGAGGTCAGCACTAACCTGAGGGAAACGAACTTAAGTTGACCTTAGACCAGGAGCAGACTCATCTTCAAAATTAATGAAAGAGCAGTTTAAAAAATGGATTAGACCATAAATCACTTTAATCACTCCCTAATGAAACTGGTGGGTGATTTATTTATTTTTCTATTTTGGCAGACAGAGCAGAGGAGGGACATTCCTGGATGGGGGCAGGAGGACTAGTCTCAGCACGTTTCTATCCAATTCTTTGTCCCTGAAGACCTTTGAATTTCTAAATGGAAAAAATCAGTGTGTCGTAATTACAGCTATTTTCAAAGTGACATTTAAGAAAAATATAGCTTCAAGATGTATTTTTTTCCAAATAGTCTAAAAAGGCAAGTTTCCCTGTGTCTGGTATTTGTTTTGAATAAAAAATTTGATCAAAGTGATTGAAAATCATATGTTCTTCATGCTCTACATTTACATCACACAATAAAAATAAGACATGACTGTTAAATCAGTTTTACACTTTGATACTCGGCAGCAACACCAAATAAATCGATTTTCTACAATACAAATATATCATCACTTTTTTCCAAACTGACCCATAATATCAAAAACATATCAAAACTATAAATAATGTATAATCCAGAGTAACTAAAATTTTGCAGTATCCAGCATTTCTTGACTCTTCTGCTTCTTTTTCATCCTCACCATGTTCTGACCACTTACACTGAGCTTTTGTATCTAAGTGTCTAACTTCTAGATGTAGGTATAAATATCTGTAAAGGTAGATCCAACAGCCTAAATGATGGTGCATTAAATCCAGAAGTCTAATGAATATTGCATCCAAGCAGACCTTTAGGGATGGCGACATGGGACACTTTACTGAAGATAGGAAATTGCTCTTTTCAGTAGATTGCACAAGCTCTACTGCAGAACATAATAACATATCAGCCCGAGCATCAGAGGGAAAAATAATATCCACTTATTTCAACCCTCATTCACAAAGCCTTTAAGGCAATAACCAACTCTGCCCTCCTCCCTCATCATATGTATCCACTTACAGTACAGATGTAGGCCAGTGGCTGCTATGACTCATCCCACATTTACAGTTAACATGCCTAGAGTAATTATTTTCTAATATGTTCATTCACATCCAATTTGAACAAATGCAGCAAATCCAGGGGAGAGCAGATTTTTGCCAGAACTCAATAAAAGCCCAGGGGTTTAAACAATGTAAATATGTACTAAATATTAGGGACAGGGTACTCATGTATTAAACAACTTCCAACTGAAGCTTGGTATACCCTAACATTCAGAGAACAGTTTGCAAAAATCATTTATGATGGATGTAATCATGCATATAAACATAAAACCAATTAAGAAATGGCAAATGTTTAATTTTTCCAATTCTGAATAGATTCTCAGATTAATTCCTAAAGATTTATTCATATTAAAGATTGTAAAAAAAAATAATAAATGATAAATTATTATTTTTTAACTGGTATCTATTAATTTGCTGTTAACAGTTATTAATAGTTGTATTAGTATGTTGCATAACTACACAGGCTTGTAATACAGCTATAAAAAAAATTTCAAAGCAGCAATACAGTTTAAGATCTGAACAGATAAGATAAAAAAGAATCGATTCTAAATCTTGAGAAATGGAACTGAATTGTTTCTTAAAAATTTCATTGATGCTTTATACAGTAGATACAATTCTATTTGTTTTACATCGTGATTTTCAAACAATGTGGAAGGGAGCAAGGATGAGGAAGTACAAAACTCCTTACTCAAAACATCTCATTCATATCTGCAGGTAGATCAAAGATTTTCCACATATTTTATCGCGCACTCAGCATGATCAAATAATGTGTCATAAGAATGGAAGCGTTGGAATGCTGCTACATGATTAAGAAGTTTAAAATAGCAGCTTCTATGTGTGAGAAGCCACTCATCCCTCACTTTGCCAACCTGCAATACTATAGCTGCTTTAAAAAGTATATAGCTTGAAAATCTCTGTCAACAAATTCATGTCATGATGATTCTTTTATAGATATGTAAGCAATCAAAAAGATCAATGAATGATTTAAAAATCTGTCTGGGCTGCAAATAGCCTTTCAAAGTAGGCCTTACTGCACTGTGTGGAAATTTTTGTGCTAATATAGCTGGTATCCAAAATGTTCATACAACACAGTAAAATTCCCACCAGTCTGCATGCTCCCTTTGAAATTTTCCAGCATTGTCAATATGGGTAGAGGTAGTGCAAGTAGAGCACAATTCAAACAAGGCCACACATGGAAAGCTAAGAGGGCTGATGAACCAGTCATCACTTTAGGGCCAGAAAATCCTCATGGTCATTAACCACAAGCCCATTTCACACTGCACCATCTGTAATATCCTCTGATGAGGGTGAAGCCATTGTTGTTACAGAAAAAATCATTTCTGCACCACTTTGCATATACTTTGATAATCATTTATGTAATTGCACAGATACTAATGAATCAATAGTTGATCCAGTAAGTAAAGCCATTGTTTTCATACACCAACAGTTTTGAAGCCTAACCTAAAAGTCAGGGATTCTAAACTAGGTTCACATTGACTCTGCAGGATGCAGTAGATGGAGAGAAATACAAAAGGTTGGGTGCCATACCCTGAGTATTGCCAGTGGGGAAATAACTTTATTTTGCTTAAAAAAACAAACATAACATGTAATTTCTATGTTCAGTGTATTGTTCACCTTAGTAGTAATCCATGTTTTGTGCATGAAGCTTTTTTATATAGCACGCAGGTGCTTTCTGGGAAAAGGTCGAAAGCAAAGAAGCTGATTTATATAATAACCCTGAATAACTAGGAAAAAAGGGCATAATCGGGGAAAAGCCAATATTCAATCAGTGACATCAAATTTGATCCCAACCGGTTGGAAAAACTGTAGATATTCGTACGAATTTCAACGGTGCATAAACTGTAAGATTCGTTTTAATGTGTATCAGCTTACCTTGTGTTGCTTCCACATCACAGCCAGCGGTTTGACGTCGTGCTTGGCGTGTTTCCCCTCCTCCAGACACTTCACGCACACCGGAGCCTTGCAGCTGCAGCAGTACATGCTGAAGTTTTCCGACTCATGATCCACACAGGTCCCTGCTTTGCGCGCAGTGAGCGGCGGCTGCTGTCCACCGCCGCCGCTCGCAGCTCCACCAGCCGCTTGGTTCGGTGGCGGTACCAGGCGGTGTTTAGCCAAAGGACCGCGGGACGGGTGGCACCGCTGCTGGCAGGCGTTGCAGTAGTAGACGTCGCACTGCTCGCACATCACCGTAGCGACCACCGGGTTGCGGTCACACAGCTGACACTTCACCGCGGAGCTGGATGAAGAACACGGGATGCCGCGGGTCTGCTGGTACCGCATCACAATGGCCTCTAGAAGCCGGTTCCGAGGAAACCCCCGGAGCCCCCGCTCGTCTAGCGAGACGCTCCGGTGACACAGCGGACAGGTGAGGGAGCAGTTCCGATGAGGGGCAACCGGCGGAAAAACCCGAACCCCGTTTGGAGACTTGAGTTGGCAGGGGGTGTAGGAGCCGTAGCCGCTGTCCGTCTCGCTATACAGACTCATTTTGTCCATGTCCAGGTAGTCATAGTCGGAGCTGCCGGAGGCACGGCTCTGAACCGGAGTCTCTCCGTCCGGTGTCTGGACGCTGATGTTACGGGCGCAAAGCAGGCAGACATTGTGGGAGCAGGGAAGTAGGATTGGGTCCTTGAAGAAAGAACCACAAACGGGGCATTTCAGTTCTTCCTCCATGTCTTCTGTGGCTCTGTCCGCTGAAGCTGCTGTGGTAGAGACGCTTCAGCACCGACTGCCGCGGACAGCTCCCTGCACTGCAGTGAGCATGCGCACACCGGGGAGGGCGATTCTGGTTGGATTTGATTCATCGCGGTAATTTTATTAGCGCATCAAATATGGAATAACCTGTTATCAGTGTTTAGAGTTGACTTATTGTTTTCCATTAAAAGTGTCTCTGACATTCAGCTCAGGTAAAGAACACCAGAAAGAATATAAAAAAGCAATTTAAAAGTGTGGGGAAATGTTTGGGTTAATTAAAAAAAAAAAGCTAAAGCCTTTACCTAACCCCCTCTTACCTAACATAGTGAAACCAAAACAAATGTTATCTTCTCCCCTTTTTTCTTTTTTCTTTTTGGGTGAAGGAGGGGACCAAACATATGGCTCCAGCTGAAATCCATTCACAACTCTTGATTTTTTTTTTTTCCTTATTTTATTAAACTATTGTTATTTGTCATTGTTTCTTCAATATCTTAAAACACATGGCTTCATGTTCGGTGTAATAATAATACATAAATTCACAAGAACACAATGATATGATGATTTATAAATTGTCATTATGATACACCTTTATTAATAAACTTTACAAGGAAGGAGACTATAGTGAAATATTGATCCAATATCGTTATTTACTTTTTTTTATACAAGCAGCAGTTTGCTCTTTTGGATATAAATGCCTACTGCCTTCAAATGGTCAAATCATATTTATTTTTTGTAAGATATCTATTTAAATAGATTTGTTAGATGGGCAGATGAATCATATTGTCTGCATACTTTTGAATCAAAATGAATAAAATTGTGTTGTGTCAAACATTGTGATACCAGCAAACATTGTGTCATCATCCAAGTAAATCGATCTTATTATGATAAACCTGTGTATTTACACCCCCTACTGAAAGCAACAGTGTAACAAAAACTGCTCCACCTTTGATGTAAAGGGTTACAGTTATATTAATGTTCTAGGAATCAACTTTTTTTTCTCCATTTTCTTGGGGGGACTTTCTTTCACAAACATTTCCACTTTAAAGACAAGATCATTGTACTTTATAGCACAAAATGTACTCTTTATTTTTCTTTTTTTAATAACTTAAACAATAACACACAGTATAATAAAACAGACATATTAAAAACAGAAAAATCTGATCCTTCTGTGAACTCAGGTTTTGTAGCTGTAAATGCAACTCTTCTAACAAAATTGATTAGCAATTAAGGGGAAAAACAACGTTGGTTTCTCCAGACATCTTTGTCTTCTGCTTTAGCTCAATTAGGGGGGTTCCTTAGCTGAGACATATAATCTTTTAGATAATTCCTCAGTCTGTCTCTGGACCCCTGCCCGGGCTGATCTGACAGCTTTTTACTGTCTCAGAGGGGTGCGTTATTAGGAGTCTTGTGCCCTGCACGGCTGTTTTCGGAATCCACGTGCTTCTTTGTGGAGACAGTTAAGACAAACATGACACTTGGATACACGCTATGGATAAGGAGGATGACATGTTTGTCCTACCTGGAAACAAGCTGGAAACCAATGGAGACAGTTATTTAAGAAGAATTTGCTAATATCTTTATGTTCATTGCAGCTTGATGCAAAATTAAAAGCTAATAAAGTAAAAGCTAATAAGTTAAATCTTATCTCAAAATCTTATTTTATTTACAAGGGAAAAGAGGCCTTACTGAAATTATTATGCCAACAAGAATGACCACCTTAACAATGATAAAGCTGATCATTTCCTGTGAGCAGCTAATTTTTTGTATTCATTCTGTCTGTCCAACTGAAACAGATGAAAAAGAACCACTGTTATGGCAGAATATTCTCCAACAAAAAAAAAAAAAAAAAAAAAAAAAAAAATCAGAGGGATCCAAACACACTGAACATGGACAAGGGAGCATCTGAAGGTAGGTTGACCAAGTAACCTTTACGTTTTCTCACATTAGCCTTTGGTGCTGACTGGATGTTTAGCATAGCAGACGGCAGCGGTGAACAGGGTCCCTCAGGGAGCTGCATCAATCCCACACACTGGAACTGATTCTCCATTTGTCAGCCCCGTTAGCATCTCAGTACCTGCCATTCAGGTCTGTTTTGTCATGAAAGGAACACCGGTGAGCATCTGTGCAAATCATTGTGTGAACATACTACACATCTGTTTTGTCATTAACAGTAATGCAGGTTTTAGCATATCTACAGTTTTCACAATAAATGTATCTAATTTCCACCACTGAATTCCCTTAAAAATTACAGTAATGTTCCTTCATATCCAATATTCTTATTAGATTGGAAACTGGGTTTTTTTTTTAAAGATAATTTTCCCACAAATATCACCTCAATGATGAAAATATGTCCATCCATTCTTTTTGCTAAAGCTTTTTTCCCCCTTTATTCTAAAACATAAATATATACAACAAGCCATAATTCTTTGAATAAAATAATTTCCTATGGTATTTGAGTCAAATTAAAATGTTTTCTTTTTCAAAAGATGATTTAATTTTTCTATTTCTAAATTTGTTCTATTTAACTGGACTAAAAAAGAAAAAAAAAATGCTTCTTGTGTTGTAAATGCTGCAGACCCCTGGCTTAGATGAATGTAATTTTTAAATGAATTTTAACACTCCTCACATATTTTGACATAACCCAAACCTGACATGCGTAGCACCTGAAATATGATTAGTATTATACATTCATTTAGGATAAAGGAACCAAGTAGTCCCACCATCCAGATGCACTGGCTCTGGAGAAGAGAAAGCATTAACATCCTTCAAGCATTTCTCCAAGCTCCTAATCCCATTAGTAATCATAAATATGTTAGCCCTGAACCAGCGACAGCAAATGACTGCAAACATCTGACATTCCTCCATGCTGATTTAATGACTGCTGCAAATATTTTCTGCTTTAATTTGGTTTTATTTCCACGTGCAAATTAGTTTAATGATGTTATCTGCCAGTTCTGAGATTGTTGTACAACTTAAACAGATTTATCAATTCTGTAATTATAAAAGCTAAAAAGTCCATTCCTTGATAGTAAACTGCCACAAGAGGGCGACAGCTCTTCATTGTGTCACTCAAGAAAAATGTCCTATTTGAATTAACTGTTATTTGTTTTTTAGTATAAAAGAGGACTACTAAAACATTCCCATAAATATCCTAATAAATACAAAGTCTGTTCCCAAAGCTGTTTTAATGTCACTTTAAATCTAAGTTTGAAGGTTATTCAAAATATGTAATATTATTAGAGGTGCAATTTTGAAAAAACATGGTTGTTACCAACATTGGATATTTATTATTGATTTTTTTAAATTCTTTCCTCTCCTTGGTCACAAACATGTGTAAAATCTGCCTCGGAAACAAAGCAAATATTAAAAAGCTATGAAGGACATTTATGCTAAAACAGTAGTGTTGCCAGTGTTATTCTCCTATTGATTCCCTTTTACATATATTGATTTCTGATTGCTGATTTTACATGTAATTACTTATAAAAGCCTCCAACCAGACTTCAGAGCCCAAACGCCACAAGTTGTCTAAGGGAGAACAGATCAGTATGTGGATGTACCATAATTTTCTCCAACTGAATAACAACAAAACTGAAGTAATAATTTTTGGACCGAAAGAGGAGCGATCCAGCGTTAGTTCACAGCTTCAGCTACTACACCTAGAAACCACTAATTATGGCACAAATCTTGATTTCATGATGGACTCAGACCTGAACCTTGCTATCCCCTGGATCCCCCCTGATCCCCTGCTAGATCAGGGGATCAGGTTCAAACTAACAGGTTCTTATAAAACTGAAATTGATAAGAGAATAAAAGCTGGGTATGCAACACAAACAATCTTGCAGATGAAAGGGTGTAAATTGCTAACTAATGTGGCAAGGTGCACACTACAGAGGGCCCAGGCGGGATTACATCCCTAGACTCCCGCGTGAAAGTCATACGCGTCAACCAGTCAGCCAAAGGGATATCCCCTTGGCCAAGTGGCATGATCATTTGGAGGCATAGTGACAGTACCCCACACTGTCACACTAAGAAAAGCTGCAGGAGGAAAGTATCGAGGTCCCGGGTACAACTTGGAAGTCCAAGAGGCGATTCAGAGCAAGTGTGATGGATGAGCGCGTGTTCCCAGCCTCAGAAGACAACTACCACACTTTATTTCAGCAAATTTTGAACATACATTATCCTTGTCAGCAGTGCACAGCACCCAGCTTTCCTTCCATGGAACTTGGAAGGAGGGGGCAACTTCATTAAGTTGAAACAGGAATTTTGTCTGCATCAGTAATCACAATAATAAATCAGTCATTACCTTTATTGTTTTCAACACACCTCAAAGAAAAAATTTCAAATTCAAAAGATCAATACAGCTGGATTAATTCTTTTCCAAATGGAGAAAAAAAAAACAAAACAACAAAAAAAAAAACTTTGGAGTTTTCACAGCATTTTCCTGAAAGTGAACTTTAGTCCAGTAATGTTTTACATTTAATATGGGAACAACATTAACACCGGTGTGCATAAAGTTGAATCATTTACTTTTACCTGCTGTAAAACTCAAGCTGCCAGGTTCATCTGCTTTGGTGCTGGTGAGTCTGCTTGATCCTGCTTGGTTCCAGTTCCTTCTATCATGCTAACATTTTGTGTGGTCCTAAATGCAGAGAGGCAAAGCCAGCAATGGGTCTTTTAAAGATTCCTAAAAATAAAGATAAAAAGAGAGACAGGGAAAACCCAACAGAATTTATAAGAAACACAGGAATCCACAATGTAGCAGTGACAAGGAAATGCCAGGTAGCTCAGAGAAGTAAGCTCTAACAGTTTAAATACTGGGTGAGTGCTGATTAGCTTCTAGTTATCAGGTGTGATAGGAGAGAGCAGAAGGCAAAATGGAGACAGAATGGGGGTAAATGGGAGAATAAACATGGAAAATAGGAAAATTAATCTATTACAAGCAAAGAATACAAGGCATACATTAATTAAAATGAATATGAAAAGACCCAACTAATCAAAAATAGAAGCTAAGAAAAAAGCAGACAAAATAAGCTAAATTAAAATGTA
>JAUZNJ010083660.1:0-23549 GCA_034780135.1 Jordanella pulchra | reverse complement strand
GTTTAAGCAGGGAAGCATCTAAAACATGCAGGGCAGTGTGCCTTGAGGACCAGGGTTGAAAAACACTGGGTTAGATGATCAAAACTACAACAATGCTACATTTATCCAGTCTAATCATCTCATTCACAAGTAAATATTATACATGAAATACATACCACACCACATTCATTCAAGGTCTGGCCTCGTCTTTTTTATATACAGCTAACAAAAATTTACTCAAAACCTGAAAAAAATCTCAATTATCAGAATAAGAATGACTCCAGGATCTTTTGAAGTCATAGACTTTTAAACATAACAACACCAAATGTCAAATATTTTTCAACCTTCAGATGCCACCTGTGTAGCAAGAAATATGTTTTGATTGGAGCCGGGTTGATTGTGAGGAAAGAATCACATCCAAGGAAGGCAAGCATTCACTACATTAGAATAGGCTAAGCAAAATGTCACCAGAGTGTTTTTTTTTTCAGGATCTCTGTGAATAGAGCTGGAGCAGAAAACTGTTGCTCCACCATATGTTAATGCTGTTGTTTGAGCTTTTAATTACCACGCCAAATTTTAAATGTTGTTTATTCTGGTCAGACTAGTCTCTGTCTGCTCAAATGGGCAAAAAAAGACCTGCTCATGTCAGCTTTGTAATGCCTTCTGAAAATCATGACAGAAGAATGTGGAATAAATTTAAAATTTTCCTAATTTAAGCCTGAACCAGATCAACGTAAATGGTTTAGGGGAGTTATGCCACTTTTCAAACTTGAGGGGTCACAGTGGGCTAAGAAGGTCACCAGATGTGTGCCACCATTTCTGATCCATACATTGCCATTTTATCCTTTTTATTCCCCTATTCTAGATCTGTATTTTTATTAATTATGGATAAGATTAACCATTAAAAAATCTGCATTGCTATTTACAATTCGATATGATTTTGACATCTTTTGCTAAAAACACTGTATTAAATCTATATCTCATTATTTAAGGCTATGATCCCAGTATAGTCAGTTGAAATCTTACAAATTAGGACTTTTGATCAAACGAATGTAACTTTTGAAAACTTTTTGTAAGTATATGTATTTCTTATTGAGGTTATATAACAACTTTTCTACAAAGCAAAAAATTGATAGTCTATAGCATTTTTTCTCTGTGATTAAAATTTGATGAAATAACACTTCCAATACCACATCAGCTCAGATTTATACCAGAAGAAGAACAAAACGACCAAAACAAGATATAAGATGCAAAAATGGCAAAAGTGGTAATAAAACGGTGACGTAGTAATACAACTAATAAACCTCCCAAACTACATATGTTATTATTAAAACTTGCTTCATAAAGGACATTTTTCTTTCGAGCACTACTTACTCCTGAATCAACTTTTTTTCCAATAAACTGTATAAAGTATTATAGTGCTGCCTACATGTCCCTGGCATGACTTTAACAATTTAATACACATTAGTTGAAATCCTTTGTTTCTTAAAGTGTTTGTTAGGGCTGGAGGAGGATAATGCATCTAAATTTTTCTATTGGCTTAGCCAGGGATGTGACCTCTTCAAAGGAGAACTGAGATAAGCAGTTCTGACCTGGGTAGCTGCTCTTTGCTGACCTCTTTTTCTTACGGTGGTTCAGTTAGGGACAGACAATAGATTAAGTCAGTTCCTTATAATAAAAATCTAATTAAATCTGTCATTTTCTCATTATTAAATTGCTGCAAATACTTTAGAATTGGAGAAAAAAAAAAGGTTATATCATCCTGTCCAGGTAGTATGATAATTTGACATTAGTTAGGTGTCCGTCAGTCACATGACCGAAAAATTTATTGGGGAAAAAAAAACATTTTCAAGAATAAGGTAAAAAAAATAGAGGACTGTGTCTTGTCTCTCTAGCCTATAAAAAAGATTTGGCTTTCATTTTTGCTGTCATTGGGTCTCAAGACATGAAAATTGTTCTTTTTTTTTAATCAAGAGTTTTTTTTTTAGATACTTATTGACTGTCTCCATGAGAACCACCTCATGTGGGAGAAGGAAGCAACGAGACTGAATCTATGGGCCAGCAACTCAAACTGGTAAAGTTCAGGGCTACTGGCCTCCTACACAGAACCTTCCTCTGTCTCTGCTGGGTAGGGTGGAAAAAAGGTACATATCATTGGTGGGTTACTCTGCTCACTAGGTTTGGTTTGCTCTGCCAGTGTACCGCTGTCAATCACATCCCATGTGATTGACAGCACGATTCCCCTCCCAGGTGCCATCCCCACGCACAAGTCCCCACTCGTTCCTCTAGGTTACGCCTACCAGGGAGCATTTTTCAAGTATTATATGTGGGCTGAACTGCTGCTTTTGATTGACGTAAATTATATTTTAAAATACACGTAATGACAGACAAGCTACCGTATTGACAAGAAATCCTCAGATTACGCCACATGCAGCAGAAATGGGCCTTTTTTCTGCAGTTCTGTCTGATTTAATGGAGGTGCAGTACTTTAAAGAAGTTTGTTAAAACTGCAATATTTGGAAGAGGATTCTATTTCCCAGATAAATGAGCTAAAATCTTTAGTTGGTAGTAAAACAGCATTTCTCTCAGTTTACTGCCATGTCAGAATAGTAATTATTAATATTATTGGGTCACAACTACATAATAGATTGTTTTTATTATTTCAGATAATTTTAAAACGATATCAGAGGTATAGACACATAGTGCTTTTTTATTGTTTGTAGATTTTAGTTTTTTATAGCAAGCAGGAGCTTCCTTCTAATTTCCAAACATTGCATGTTTGACCTTTTCATTACAAAAAAACCCAAAATGAAACAAAAAAATTTTTTTCAAGTGACCTTCAGAGGAAGAAAAACAAAACAAAGGCATTTGAATGGATGAGACTTTAGAGCTTTATTCATTTGCGCAATTGCTGTTCAAGCATATAAATATGAGTGTGTTTCATTAACTTCAGGAATATTCTAATTAAAACCCAACATATAACACTTGATTACCAGCATGCATAATTGCATTAGAGGAATAAATCCTGTTCAAATAGCTGCCATCACAACACATTTTATTCGTTTTGCAATAATGCACCGTTGCATTTTCTAATTTAAAACCAACATTTGAAGAGTATACTGTATAAGAGCAATTCAACGCAGTTTTAGTGCCTGATGAGATGAAGGGAAGTATGTGGAAGAGATAAGGTGAGTTTGGTTCACAGCAGTAGATGGAGAAGGGGGTGTGCGGTGGTGAAGATTCAAGTTTTCCACGTCTACCACTTGTTTCTTATCTTTGCTATATTCATGATGCAACAGAGGGTAATGAATGCATCGCTTGGAGATTCATTGACTTATCAACAGAAAAAGAATTACCACCAGATGAACTAAGTGATAAAGGGTGGCTTTCTATTTTGATTGAAGCATTTTTACTTTTAGTTTGAACTGTCTGGCAGTCCTCCTTTGTGTGGGCTCCAGCCACCCCAGTGGGATCAATAAGTGATGTAGCATTAATGATGTGTTACAGCTTTGACCGGTGTCTAGTCATCCTAAAAGCCTCTGGTTTGGAGTTAGACTTCTGTTTTGTGGAGTCAAATGTTACAAAGTTTTTCTCTCTTGGGTCCCAAGTCCCAAAGAACTATATGCAGAATGTAGGTGGCTGTGAGCTTAGAAATAGACACAGAGGAAAGATTCAAGTGTGAAAAAAGATCAGAATAATAAGCACATATCACGATGGAAAAAGTAGATATATATTTGTAAATATGTTAAATACTAATCAGCGTGAGCCAAAATTCTGTAAGAAGTGTCAAATTTAGTTAACTTCACTTTTGATCAACATGAAGAAGATGCTTTACACAACAAATTCCAGCTCCATTTTAAATATAGCAAAAATGTACATAGTGTGAAGAATACCATTACCTTTCAATCCGACTCTGCCTATGAACTAATGTAAGAAGAAAGAGGAGTAACGAACTTGCTAATAAATTGGGATTATAACTAATCTCTAATGTGCTCTTTATTTGAGCAACTGACATGCTAACCAATATACCTAACAAGAAATTTACCAAAACAGTGATAATTTAGGCATCATAAATCCAAGATATGGAAAAAGCAAATCAATTGTTTTCCAGGAGCAGGACTGGCCTGTTTTCTATCTTCTCTAACCCCCTTGCTGGGTTTGAATTGCTTCAAGGGTTAAAAATGTGTGAGTGAGTCCTTTTAGCTGTTCCTTTCACAACTTAAACAGGCTTTGCAGAGTTTTCCCCCTGGATGTCCTTTCTGGTGCAACTGGGATTCAAACCCAGAAGTCCCCCTATCAAAGCTTAGCCCGGTACAAGCAGGGGCTATGTGTAGTAACAATGCTGATCACTGCCTATCCTCACAATATTCAGAATTACTACAACACCGTTGTTTTCTTTTTGCGGCACACAATTTGACAGTTTAGTCTCCTTTTGATCTGTGGTCATTATTTACATGCGTTATTCTTTGAAGGTGTTTTTGATTGATTGGATTTTGTTAAAATAACCAATATGCTGTTATTTCAAAACAATAAACTTCAGCTCCAAACCCCAACCCCATGAAAAATCAGGTCAAAGATAACAATTGAGTGCATAAAGCAATAAACCATGCCACGCCTTGTGTGTGTGTGTGTTTATGTGTACAAGCTCTTGTTTGGTATTAAAGTGGGGAGTTTTTCCGATTTCCCCATCAAAGTGATAACTAAAGTAAAGACATTTTGCTGGTCCACACTTTTGTTTTTGCTAACAGTTAGGTTTCAGACTAAGGTGTGAATTCAATTCAGTTTGTTTATATAGCGCCGATTCACAACACATGTTATCTCAAGGCACTTTACAAAGACAATTCAATCAAGACACACAGTCAGATTAGTTAAAAGTTTTCAATTTAAGGAAAACCAGCTGATTGCATCAACCCCTTGATTAAATCCCTCATTGTGCATAGAGAGGGTTGAAAATGACTGAATCATTGACACATGGTCCTCATTTCATAAAGCCAGAGAAGAATGTGTATGCATCTCAGTGGCTGCAACATCATGCACCTTAGTACAAACGTTTCCTGCTCAATTTCTTTCTATTGCTGTGATACTCTAGCCTTGCAAGCCAGACTGAATTAAATGGAGCGTAATTCAGTCTGGTAAACCGCCGTTGACTCCAAACAGATTTGGTAGGACCAATCACAGTGCAGGAGGAGGGACTTTACAATGCGTGACTCTCAGTGCCAGATTTACCCATAATGCAGAGGTGATTTTCTGCTTCCTTAACAATAACCTGGTGACAGCAAAGGAGCAATTTTGCAATGAAAATTAAGAATGTAGTAGAGAGCACCTGATATACTAAGATTTATTTAGGCAAAACTGGCAGAAATCATTCACAGGAGAGTTTCTTTGACGGCTTGTCATGTTTCACAAACTACAAAATCACATCCTTAGTTATCTGATTACCTTTACCCTTTTAGTCCCGCCTTTGAAATCAAGCTGTACGAGATCTTTACCAGACTGATACACCATGTACGGTATATGTTGTGTCAGCCTTCTGGCCAGGCTAGTGATACTCTTCATTTACTTGGACTTAGCCATATAGCCAGATACATTTTTAATGTTTAACAACACACTGGGTTATTTTAAAGTCCTTCCACTCTGGAACCCCTTTTGGAATAGAACCATGTTCAGCTAACTTTTATGTAAACCAAGAGAGCCCAACACTTTCCAGTTTTGACCAAAAACATGGTGTCCAGAGGGTCCTTGTGTAATCCTGCCCTGGTCACCAGTCTTTTGAAACTTTTAGTTCATGTTTGAAATTTTCTGTATAAATTTGAGGCAAAAATCTGAGAGATTAAACTGCTGACAGATTGCACTCAGACATTATTAAAACGTAACTGCACTGTAAGAGCATTTTTTTTTCATAGTTGCTATGCAATTAACTTAAAAAGATAATAGCAACTTATAAATCAGAAAATGCTTCATGCCTTTACTGTAGCAAATGGATGACAACGTAAAAAAGAACATCAGGGGGAAGAGCTGGGCTTCAACATGCAAGAGTTCTTCATTTCTGATGTTTTAAATGGTTTCTTTAACATCATTATTCCTGAAAATGCTGATGGGGGAAGTCAGGATAATTGCAGTGAGTGTAATCAATTCAGCAATTACACCTTCCAAACAACACTTGACAAAGAAAATGACTGCTGGCTGAATGTACATTTTTCATTAAATCATGTAGCATGTTAGAACAACCATTGAATCTGTAAAGCTTAAAAACACTTCAGCAAACACTAACAGAGATACTTTCATCATCACAGACTTGTTTTTTATTTTTTTGTTTCAGTGACTAATACATGCCTGTGAGAGGGGCGTACTGTTCAACAGAAGGCACAAATCACACACATTCCAATCTGCAGGGACCTACACCCTTTTCTGAGAATTGTGTTGATTTGATTGCAACTGTTTTTGAAAATGGGCTGCAGGTGGACCATGATTAGTCAGCCGTGGTTTGAAGTTGCTGTTTTGCTTTAAACTGTGTGCATTGGTTTGTGTGTGTGTGTTTGCCTGTACACCGTAAGGTGAATTTGAATTCCCAGATTTTCCACTTAGAACTTCTGTAAAAATAGTCCCTCCCAAGGAAAGACATGAGGGAACTTGTCTTGGTGTCGAACAGTAGAAGTAAAAGAACTTTACAAAAAGGAAACTAAATGAAAAAGTGTAGACACGATTTGCACAGAGCAGCACAAACACAATGCTGTACATTTATTCTCATTTACTCCTCCTGCTCTCCACAGTACTCCCTCTCCTCTCACTAATCCTTTTTTTCAGCTGTCTCCTTGGGCTGATTTCCCCCCACTCCCCATCCCTCTTTCTCTCCATTCTTTTCATTTTTCACCTTCCCCTGTTTATTTCCCCTGCCTTGTTTCCTTTTCTTCCCAATCCTTTCCCTGTCTGACTCCTGTCTTTTCTCCTTCCACCTGCTCTCATTTCTCTCCCTGGCTCATTTTCTCCCTCTCCCCCTGTCTCCTAGTGTATCACTGCAGACTCTTGTAGTCAATTATCCCTTCTGTTAATGAGCAGATAAATCTAATTGCTCTCTCCTTCGGTGCCTGACGGCATCTCTCTTCTGTCTTTCTAAGCTTGTAGGATGAGCATTATATTTTTTTCCAGTCGTCATTTTTCAACCCTTCATTTGCGCAGTGGCCTTGTTTTTCACCACCTCCTGTGATTTCCTGGGCGTTTGGAGTATTTATGTTAATTTATCTATTTGTTAAATGTATCTTTATCTCTTATGTTCATTTTCACCTCGAGTCCAATTATGCTGACTTGAAGAGTCTTCTCTTTGTCTGGCCAGTCAGTGTTGGAGAAATGACAGGCTTCGTGGGACCTCTGGTCATATAGATTGATGGTGAGAGAAGCCACATATGGTTTATCTCTCCCACTCTTCGACACCAGTAATATTTTTACTGAAGACAGATTATATTTATAGTCCAGGTCAGCTTTTAAAGACAAAGGGAGCAAGAAGCATCATTTGGAAGTTTAGTTAAGGCTTCTTAGTCTCAGTAAAAATGGACATGAAGACTAAAGTTATGTCTATTAAGAGAAGGCTGTTTGTTTATTGTCATGTGTGTTTCTCTGATGCCCTTCAAAGGAGTGGTGACCTCTTCAGGCCGTTCCTTGCCTCTCCTCCAATGATCAGTGAAATAGGCACCAGCCCCTAGTGACCGGCACGGCTCAGTAGATCTAAATGATGAATGCATGAACACTTAGAGGAGAGGAAGTAAAATGTTGTATATATACATTATATACAGTGATCTATTTGAAGTATCTGATATTTTGTTGTTAATTTTCCATCTAGGTTCTCATAAAATGTGAATCCTATTTATGATCGGTATGATTAACACAAAAATGTTATGGCCTACACAGTCTTAACTGAGACTGCTGATGTTATAGCTGTCCAGCAGATAGCCAATGCCCAAGAAGCTGGCTGGTTACAGAATACTATATGCAAGAACAATGATGGAAAGTTTAATGGAAGGAAAAACTGAGGTTAAAAAGGGTTCTTCCTCTGGCTCTACTTCACCCAATAAACTGTTTTCATTTAAATAAAAGTTGTGAGTTGTAATTATTAGGCTGGTCTACTTTCTGATCTGGAAGGTCGTGTGTTAGTACCAGGTCTGGAAAAATGTCTGTTTTGCCTACAGAACAGATGGCCACAGATCATATGAGTACCCAGGTAAGATGCTGGCGATCAACCAGTGGTTTCATAAAGTTACAGCTTAGCACAATTAAAACAGTTGATAGAACATTTTCTAGAGAGCTTCATGCTGAAATGCTTTATGGAGACACTTATTTCAATTCACCAGCTAGACTTTACACCAGCCCACACATTACAACAAGTACCACTGTCTGCTTTAATGCATATTTTATCACTCTGCTTAATTGACCAGCAAACTGCCCTGATCTAAAACTCAAAGGAAATCTTTGGGGGGTATTTTCTACAGAAACTTGTCAAAAAAAAGAATCTAACAAAGCATGATGAGCTGGAGTCCTTTAGTAAGGAGATCTGGCCTCCCTTAAACACCTCTGCTATGGTTCCTCATGGCAACCCTTACTGATACAGTCATTCATATATATAGAAAACACAACCAGGTTTCGTGCATACTGTACAGTACATGGTCATCCCTACAGTATTAAAATGGTCAAAAATTTTCAAAAATATTTTTATTGACTGGTCTCCATTAATCAGCAAAAAACTCCATGACTAAAATATTGGACAACTGTATTTCTAGTGATCTTCTTTATTATTCAGATGCGTAAAAACTCCTGCATGTTTTTTTTTTCTTAATCTGCTTTTTTATTGTAGGAAATGAAGACAGTTTCTTCAAGGATAATACCCACTCTGTGTTGTTTTCTTTTAGTCCTATTTTGTCATGGGAAATAATGTTCTAGATAGGATGAAGGTAGCATCTCAGATCACTGATCTTCTTTTAATACTCTGCATGAGTTTCATTCTGTCGCATTAGTTTGTCTTAGTTCAGCGAGCAGTGCATCTCTTACTTCAGTTACACAATAGGCAGAAAAGCGATGTGTCAACACTTTGTAATATATGTGGAACGTTGGCAGAGGAGACTTCTTATTGGCATAATTGATGTAGCTGGATGGCAGGGTGACTGTAAAGCAGACATTACACGGTAGTCGTAGTAGCAAACAGCACGAAGAAGGACCTGAATCAGCTTGCAGTGTTATTTAGGGGTCAGCATGAATTATCACTTACTCATGCCGTGATTGAAGCTTTCACCCTAACCTGACGCCTGGATTTGCAGTTTACCAGAAGCCTAATTTGCTGTGAGGCCACAAAGATGAGTCAATTCTATGTGACTACACTATAACTGGTGCTTTCTAAATCAATCTCTGCCCTACTGACATGACTAATCGGATGATGTATTCATTATGTATGTTTTAGTCAAACGAACCTAGCCCATTATTCTCTTACTGCAGTTGCAGTATCTCCAAAAACATGACCCATGTCTCCTAGCTTCTAGTAAAAGTGCATGTATGTATTTTTAAAGTTGATCCGTGCATTACGGAATACTCTTAATCTACTTCTTTTGGTAAAATCTACTGTAATCACATTTTACCAAAACATGAAAATGAAGGAGCACAACATCTGTGTTGTTCTGTTCATGCAGATTTAAGTTTTGAAAAATCTGGATATTTTTTTCCATCAATGCTCGTCTTAGGATTCCATCATTCAGGGTGACATCAGTTCATCACTTTCTTTTCTTAGATTTCTACTTAAAACTCATAAACTGACTGTGTAACATCACTAGCTGCAAACATTTAGTTTGTTATATTTTCATTGTTTGTTGTGAAATATTATCTTACAAGCATTTCCACAACTTGAATTTCTTTGCACTTTACATTAATGTCACCTCTCAAATGGATTGATTGGGAAAAAAAGCTAGTTTTTGATTTTTTGTTTTTACTATGACACTTAAGAAAGAAACGAAATCAGAGATTAAATTTTTAAGCCCCATCACCCAACCATACTTTCCACTTATATGGTGTGCACCCAGTGCCCTCATTGTATAGAAAGGAAATTACTTTTCCTCCATAGGTTTTCACTTATATCCACAACAATTTTACGAAGGTTAAGTAGCTTCTAAAACCATCTTACAGTTCAGTGTGTTCATGTATGGTTGTATATTTCTCCTTAGGTATGAACTGGTAATCGCTCTAATTTTCTACCATTTAAAAAAAGCTTTCCGGTATTGCATTTATGTATTAAAATGTTAACATCCTTTGTAACTACATCTTGTCACGTGTTTAGCTGTTAAGGGGGTCAAGCTGTAATTTTAAAGGTGAACATTTTGAGAAACATTTCTTCCTCATCAGTAGGAGGGTTCATCTGCAGGGCTTCTGTAATAACATTGATCAATGTAAATGTGGTATTTAGTTTTCCTGGTAGATAGATGTGGCATTCATGACCTTTTTGGTCTGTTTGTGAGTAAAACGAAAACGATGTACCTTCTAAATATATCACCCTTAATTTTAGTAGGCATTAGGGGAAACAATGAATTTCTCTGGCATAAAAAGAGAGTTGTGCTTTTAAACAGTTGCAAGAAATTAATCAATTGTTGATGTTTCCACAGATTCATCTGTGAAATCTAAGTGATTTAGGAAGATGCTTGAAACATTCATGGAGTTGTTTAGGTTAATGACAAAGTGGCATTAATATTAAAAAAGGAGGTCAGTGAGAAAAAGGAAAAGAAATAAAAGATTACCTTTATAATAAATCACACTTATTCCTTACCATTAATCAGTTTTTTTCCACTCCTCTAGTGCTTCATTTTATGGTGTTCTTTGTGTGTGTCATCCCTACTTTTTGTTCCCACACATCAAACCTGTTTTATTATATTTCACGACCTGCTATATTTCATCATGTCTTATAAAAGTGGGAGCAAAAACTAAGAATAGCATGACATTTATTAAATACTTTTCCCCAATGCTGCCAAATCAATCAGCAGCAGTAGCAAGAAATTCAAATCTAATTCCTCCAATGAAATATGGATGTAAACACATGTCGGTAATCAAAGGAAGCTGATTCAGGTACAGCCCTCTACAGTGAATACACCTGAAATAGCTGACTTTCAACTGAATGTCATCTTTTTGCAGTCGCTATTTTTAAAACACATTTGCATGATAGTCCTGTAGCACCATCATTGAATGCATAACCAATAGGTTTCACTATTTGTACATTTAATATCAGCTTTCCTGGAGCTTCCAAAATAAAGGCAAAAGTTACCTTAAATAATGTGGAACTAACCCCTTTAATCAAATTACATATTTACTATAACTACGTTTGCTCTTAAGGTCCCATTGGTTTCTTAGTGTTAGTGAACAAACAGTACATGATTATGAACTCAAGGGCTAGTTAATAAAACAATGGAGAAGTTTAAAGTAGGTTATAAAACAATATCCTAAGCTATGAACATCTCACTGATCTCTGTTCAATCCATCATCCAAAGGAAAGGGAGCAACTCCAAACCTACAGGGAGAGCATTAATTAGGAATGCAGTAAAGATGTTCATAATGTAGTAACTCTGGAAAAGCTGCAGAGATGCCCAGACCAGGAAGGAGAACCCTGCTCCACGGGGAAACGAGCTTAGGTCAATCTGCAAAGTTCTTTTGTCTTTTATGCATTGTTTCTACATGGATGCAGTGTTTTGGGAGAACAAAAACTATTATTAACACCAATCCCAAAGGTCGAGAAAGTTCAATATGGCACATTTGAGTTTTGTTTTGTACATGTGAACTTTTTTGAAACAATAACGTTGTTGCTCACTCTCTCTGTGTAACTTATATATAACTCTTTGCCTCAAAGTTCTTGTGTTTACCTAATGTTAGTTGTCTGGTATTTATCTCATGTCTAGTATTTTAGTACCTTGACGCCTATTGTTGCAAATATGCAATAAACCGCTTGTACTATGCAAACAACCAAAATAGTGGGTACTTTGCCCCAATGCAAGGTATTGCACATCCATTGTGGATCCAGGAACCTTTGGCAAGCATTTGTTTCTGGTATGACTGGTCCCTGACGGTGTACGTTTTACTATAGCTGTTGTAACAAATTTGCAATATACTTGAGTGTCTCTTTGACAACTACTTCAAAACCAAAAAGCAAAAAAAAACAGATTTGTTGAAACATATGAGTATAAATGTACATTTTATAAATGTTTATAAATTCGACAACCATGGGTTAATGTTTTGGTGCGGCTCTTTGACAGTGTCACCACTGGGCCAGTCATACATGCTGTGATGTCTTCAATAGAGCCACAAGGTTTCATGTGGAAACAAGCTTCTTCAAAATGGTTTTAGATACAGATTTTGTCTTGGTGTGGGCAGAGCATCTTCAAACTGTCCACTAGTTTGTGTTGTTCACTTAAATACCTAAAATGTGCTTCAAAGATTAACTCAGGTGAAAATATTCTAATAAAAAATGTGTTTTTTTATAGACTCTATATCAAGAAACAATTGTAACATCAAGTCGATTAGGTTAAAAATCTTCACCTTTATTAGGGATTTTTAGTAGTTATCAACAAAAAATCTGAAAATCTATAATGCCGCTGCAGCTCGTACAATCTGTTGTCAAATCTGCTGCTCCTTGTTCCTCACAAGACAAACAGACCTAGGCTCAGATAAAATTGGCTTTGAGCTGTTTTGGGGCAGATTTCATCTCCCTGTTAGTGGAGGAAATGTTACCCGAGGCAGGGAGCTGATCAATATTATCAAGGTGTATCTTTCCAATGGAATCAATCACATCTGACAGCTTTCAAATGGGAAAGCAGGACTGAAATGTGGCTGCATTTAATGACAAAGTGCCTAGAACCACAAAGGTCACTAAAAGGGCTATATGAGTCCCTATCCATGTCACTTCCTCTAGTTTTATTTCCTACAAATTTGAAATGAATATAAAGTAGTCATTTTTCCTTTTGTACTATTTTCACTGTGTTTTGCTTCTTCAGAGATAAAAACTAATCATCATTTCACAGAATTTAATTTTAAACCAAACTATGAAATGCACTTTTATCTTATTTTCCTCCCAGGCACTATATCTCATTTCCACAAAGTAAAATACACAGAACTGGTTCTCTAATAATACTTTACTCATGTCCCCAAAGAAAAGAACACCTAAGGGCTTTGATTGCTGTCTGTAATCAGCCCCAAGTTTTCTTCCTTTCTGAGCAAATGCCACACTTCCAGCCTTCTGATGAAACAACAGGCTTCCTAATTTGGCATTAAATGTGTCGGCAGGTGGCAAATGAGTCTTAAAGCCCGGATGGCAGTTCCGCCAACATGACCACCCACTCTGAAAGCGCGGCCATCCTTGATACAGACAGCCTGTGGCACTGCCATTGACCTGCTCCGTGTGTGGCGTTTGGCGAGAATCAGCTGGCTCTCAAGTGGTGCTTTGTTTGATGAGAGCAGCACTGCTAAATGGGTGCGGCTAAAAATTATGCACTAACTGCCTCTTTTATCAGTACCCAACCATCCTTATCCCACTCTTCTCGCATCCCCCAGGGTTTCTGAGGTGATGAGAAAAAGAGTCAGGCCAACCAGGACGCTCAAGCATGTCAGGACTGTGCGTTCCGATGTGTGTATCTAAAGCAGGCAGGTGTGCATGCTCGCAGCCCAGGTTTTCTGTTCATCACCGAGCTCAGCTCTCAGGGCGCGGCTGGAGACACAGGTCGTCTCAGAGGACACTGATTGGCTCAGCGGGGAATGATGAGCTTGAGGTAGATGAGGTGGAAATGAACCAAACCTGACCCCCCGAAGGAACTAAAGGCTACATACACACTCAAACGGATAAAAGCTTCACTGATACGCTTTGATTCAACATTTCATATACAGTTAAATTAAATGTAGAGACCCACTGCATCAGGACATGTACCTCACAGCTTGACGACACCATATGATGGCTCATCTCTCTCTTGTTTGTATTCCCTCAGGCTTTTATGCATCTGTGAATGCTGGTGTATGATGGTTTTAATTTATTTTCCTAATTTTTCTTACATCCTACTGTGTAGATGAATCCAAGCTTTATGATACTGTATGATTTAAGTATCTGGTGTGTCTGAGAAATACGTTATCTTGCCAAGTCGTACCATTTCTTTTTTTTTTCCCAATTTATAACCATATGCATTTGTCAGTGGATAATGTTTACAAATATAAATGCATTAGGTATGTGAAAAATTATTTCTACTTATGTTTTACAAAGTGCACTCTCGCCTCTGTTGTGTGTGTATGTATGTACAGAATGGAAATACTTGTGCCTTCCTAAATACCTCAAAAAGTTTCTTCTGTAATTCATATTGAAAACTAAAACTCATATCATATAGATTAATTACACAGACTGACATCCTTAAGCAAGATCACAGCTCCAAAAGCTGCTGGAACACAGTATTTTGAAGGCAAATTGTATGTTAAGGTTTGAGAATTCAAACTTTGAGTACCAGGAAAATATTTGACCAATTCGATGGACGTTGAGTACCATCGATACCAGCAATTTAGATTTTCTGTTTGTAAATACAGAAATGTTATCTTAATACCTATAAATTCATTGCAAAGACTATTGTCTTCTGCAGGACTACTCCACATGGGGAGTAAGACATTGTTCCTGTTATAGAACAGCAAACCACAAGGCTGTTGTGGATTGCAAGTGTTCTAATATCTAAAAATTATAACATTTCTACTTCTTCTCAAGTAAAAGATTTAAAACTTTATTCCATTATTTGCATTATGCATACCTGTTAGAACCAAAGTTCCCTGCCAGCACAGAATAAATCTGGCTGACCTTGTCAGCAATATTACCGAAACAATGGCGCGGTGTGTAATGAAACACATATTTCTTTGACAAAGTGTAGGAAGTACAAAAAAGAATATTCTATTACTTGCTTACTGACTAATGTAGTCACATGTGAAACTACATTTTGTAGTTATAAATATGTATATGAATACATATCTTTTATCCCCCCTTTGTTCAAAAGTCTAGAGGGGTTTTGTGGTTTGTCTCTGCTATGGTTTCTTCAGTGTCTGACTGATCGTTCCTCTCTAGCAGAGAAGGAAAACCTTCCGGCTATCTTCTTAGGATGGCTTACTTAAAATGCAGAAAAGGTAAAACAAAAATTCTGACGGCAGAGATTAACCACTAAGTACCCATTGTGCATTATGTATTTTGTAGGTTTGCCAACAAACTTAAAGCATCTCTGCCATAAATACACAAATTTGAGACCCTTGAATATTTAATCAATATTTTCAGAAACAGCTGGCAATTTCTTAAAATTATGTCATTTCTAAATCTACTATTTCTAACTGTTTTAGCATCCATAGTAAAGCTGAGTAGAAGTCCTTAGAATCACTGTGATATTTTAATGCAACACAATAATGTCACATAGAAAAAAAAGTCATTAAATCTTCCTCTTACCTTAAAGGCATTTATTAATTTGAAAAATTCCCACCTCTAGGATGCTGTATTTCTAAATGAAATGTGTATAACAAACACTGCTGTGGTAACAAGCTCAAAGTTTGGCCCGTACAGGGAAAGGCAGCATTGACAATTCCTTTTCCATTGACTCAACATGGATGTTTTTGTTGATAGACCACATAATGTTTTAATTTACTCTCAAATATAGCAGCTTTTGTTTTTAAAATAAACTCTAGTTTGGAATATTTCCTTCTGGCATACACTGTAGAAGAGGACTTTAATGGAGAAATGTCCCGCTGCATTACAGGAGCTGAATTAGACTGTACATAGAAGTGGCATACATTTTTTTCCACATATTTATCCTTTATTTCATGGCAGTTCACTCAGGAGTATTTGCTGCTGAAAAGATTTGATGTTAGACACATTCCTAGCTAAATCCACAAAAAAATCATATTTTTATTTTTGATGATAAGGCAGAACATTTTTTTTCTGATACATAAGACACATTGACTTTACTTTAGATTACAATAGAAAGAATGAGATCTTTCAGTCATGAGTAAAGTGGATTAAATTAACTTCCTCATGTTTAGATATCAGATAAGGATCTTTATTATCTTAGGTGAATGTAGGGTAATGTGGCTGAGCATTTGATATGGATGCATTCTGTAGATGTTACAAGTACATCTGATGTCTATGAACTGAAAAAGCACACATAGAAGGACTGCATTGGTCAAGGGAAATTCCAGCTTTCAATTTTTATGTACTGTAAAGCTGCAATCTTTGGTCGACAGCTTTTAAAATCACCAGAAACGATCATTCAGTAAATATAACAGCCGATTGGCAAAGATTTGGCAGTTTTGTATTTATGTCTTTTATTATATCACAAATTTATTCAAAACTCAACGGTTGTAGTCCTTCATAATGCCAACAGTGAAAACAGCTTCTTCTGTAAATAGAATCCCATGTGGATCCTATGTTTATTTTACCGGAATTGATGATCATTGCATTTAAATTATTTGCCCCCATTTACTTGGTAAATAAACAAAACAGCTACATTGAACAATACGTTTATCATATTTGTCTTGAGCTTACCAGATTATCTTTCCAGACAGTTAGAACAGAATTTTGATTCCATTACATCACTATTAACTCTTAGAACAATTAAGTGCTCCAAGTAAGTCCAAGATTCTTCAGTTTTTTTGTTGTTGTGTTTTTACAGCACAAGTAGCCTGTTTTTCAGACAGTAGGCTGACAAGAGGGGGGGTTGGAGGGGGAGAGACATGTGGGAAAGGACCACAAGCCGGATTCGAACCCATGTCGCCCGCGTCGAGGACTAAGGCCTCCATACATGGGTCGTGTGCACTAACCACTGTGTCCCCTGCACGCCCAAGATTCTTCACTTTTTGAATTTGAACTCTTGATTAATTTTTAGATCATAAAATGAACATAAGACAAAGATAATCTAAAAAAATGCAAAAAACATGATACATTTTTTTTTCAAATTACAATTCAGCTGAAATCTTTGAATCTGTTTTTTTACATTTTGATCAAGTTTTTTTGCCTAATGGTTCTGCAAACTACAGAAATGCATTTGAACAATGATCCACAGCATACCAAGAAAGCCACCTCTGAAAGCTTTAGAAAAAAACTATTTTGTTGTTGCCTGTTCAAAGTCCAGCATCATATCTAATTTAGATATTGTTGTACAATTTTAAACTAATTCTTCAATGTGTTTGCATACAAAAAATGTAAAAAATAAATCCTCCACTAAGATTTAATTTTAACCTCTGACAAAAAAAATATTTGATCATCATCCAGCATTTGACAAAAGAAAAGAAAAGCAGAATGAATCTGTAATGTAGCAAATATGTTTTTTTCACATTACTACACATGCAAATAAAAACAGTTTACTAGATCTCAGGCCCGAAGGGTCCCCATATAGCTGCAAAGTTAACAATGCCTGCATTCAGAAGACATCACCATCTTGACAGCCTTACATGGGCCTGCTCTTTATTCTCCACATCTCAACAGGCTCTGATTGATCATGACGACATGCCATCTCTTGTGTGTATCTTCTCTCTGGTTACATTGTGCTTTATGGCAGCTACTGTCAGAGAGAAAAAAAATAAAGGTGTGGGCTTGCATCATGACACTAGATTCCTTGGCTTGTAAAATGCTCTAATCCTGGAAATGGCTCCAGGAATGTAAGCTTTATTTCAGCAGCTAAATATGACCAAGCACAGGGTACAAAAAGCCAAAAGAATTGTCAGGATAACATTCTTAGAAAACAGAAAATAGTAAAAGTTAATGGGCTTACAAAAACAACACTCTTTGGGAGTAATGGGCCAAAAAGCCAAATGACAAAAGCACTTTTGAAAAGGGTTCAAGAAAGGAAAAGGAACAAAACCTCACCATAAAGAAGTTGGGATATGTACCCAGTTAAACTGGTTTAATCAAACAAGAGACTGAAAGCAAGCAAAATGAAAAAAAACATCACGCTTAGCTCTGAATTCCTATTTTATTCTAAGAGTAAAGCATTTCCATCATTTTTATGAATTATCCATGAAAGAACAGATTCTTGTAAGAAATAATTAATATAAATGACAGTTGTTTTAAACCTTGAATGCCAAAACAGGGCTGAAATAGTGAATCTAGAATCTTTGCGATTGTTGCAGAGTCTATCTGATAAAGTGCAAAACTGCTTAGACAATTAAACACCCAGTGTTTTACATTGCGAACAATTGAAATATAAGTAAGACCATCTTTTAAATAAGAGGTAATAATAATAACAATAGTAGTTAGACAGTTTGCCAATGGAATAAGACAATTTACATTTAAAATAAGAAAACAATCAACTGACTTTTCTTATTTTAAGTACATAATATCTAATTATGTTATTTTAAAGGTAAAAATGCTAATTCCATTGGCAGACCATCTTATTTACCTTCTCAAATTACGGTTAGATGCACTTATTTTAAGATATTTGTATTAATTTTTAGTTCGTTTTTGCAGTGTAATTGGATCGTTCATTTTTTGTATTTTATTACAAACAGGGTATAACAATATACAGTGGGATTGATCCACACTACCATCTAACTGGCTTCCCATTGGGTGTATGCAGTGTTTTCCATAAGTATTCATGAACCTTTTTTTAGATTACTAGATCACATAGCTATGCTACACTTCTTCCCCTTTAAAATCATCTGTAGTTTTGTGATTGTTTATCACATAAAGTCCAGGCGGGAGTTGGACTCTTTTGCCTGGAGAGTGTTTTGTTGGGTGTGCTGTTCTAAACATTGAAATCCATTCAGGCAATTTATCAGAGTTTTATTCTGAAGTGAACAAGTGAAAAATAATGTTTTTGATGTTGTCTTTCTTTTTTCCTTTGAAGAGAATAGAGTGAATTTACACTGATGGATTGCTAGTTCACAGTGACAAGATTTGTCTGTCAGCAGGATATTTGATGGAGTTCCAGATTCAGCATGGCTCCCATGAGACCTTGAATCACACACATCGTTATGTAGGAATTCACATCAAAGTACGTGTAAAAATGAATATATAAAACTGAAAACTGTGCTGCAATGAACGATTGCCAAGGCAGAAGAAAAACCGTAAAGGTAAATAGAAAGAGAAAATTCAATAACTGCTTTTGTTTCCCTTGGGTTGATTTTACTCCTTCTGTGTGTTCATTGTTTGAAATTGAACTTCATAATAATTTCCAAAGTTTTTCAGCCATGCAAGAGAGCAACACAGATCTTGACTATTGGAAAGCACTGTATGAGTTACAGGGACTGTTAGTCTGTGGTTTCGAGTCAACGATGGATGCCCCTGTGCTGTTATAAGCAAAGCCCAGCTATGACAGGTAATCACTATTATGCCTGCATTTCCATTTGGGTTACTGATCACAGCATAAAAGCTCATAGCTCTGATTTGTGTGCAGCATAAAGCTCAGAGTGAAATGAAGGGAAAGAAGTGAGGTTGGGATGTGGGAATGGAGTTTAGAAGGTTGGAGAGATGGAGACATACACGTGTTAAAGGAGGTGTGATAATGAAAGAGAGGAAGCAGGGATCTATGGAGGTGTAAGGAGAGGGGATATGTGAAAACTATTCTCAAATGGAGATGTGGAGATTGGGAGGGAGGGTGAGAGACTGGAAGAATGACAAGTGTGTGGGCCAATCAATAAGATCCTGTCAGGCAGATGGCAAATTGGAAAGTGGCGTGACACTGAGACAAATTGACACAATCAGATCTACGAAGATGAACAGTCATTGGAAGGCCCTGTGTGTGCCTTCATGTACCAGAGTGGGTGTGAGACATTCAAAGAACTAATGTCCAAATAACAGAATGATGTACAATAGTCTTTGTTGGTATGGAATCATTCACACACACGAGGTAATTCAAACTGTCTCAGAGAGAAACAATTCAGAAAATATTACATGTAAAAACAATATGAAACTGTAAAATGTATGCACCATAAGACAAAGAAGCAATATGCAAACTTAAAACACATAGGAAAAACATCTAGAAAAACATTCTAAACATAGACCATTTTTCTCCACGTTGTGACTTAAAGCTAAAAGTCACATATGATTTGGATCATTACCAAATTTTAATGAACCGTTCCCGCATGAGTCACACCTCTGGTGAACATTTTCTTAAAATCCATTGGTATGTTTATGAGTACGGTTGTTTATAAGTAGGGTACAGCATGTGCTTACAGCCTCTGGTGTCTGTTCTGCTGTCACCTTCCTCAAAGAATCCATTTAAAAACATTCCTGTGTCCGGATTATGATCTGGATCAGCACCAAAATTTTATGGATAGTTCATCGGCATGATGCGCACCTCTGGTAAAAATTTCATTAAAATCAGTTTATAACTCTTTAAATAATCCTGCTTACAAACAAGCAAACATGACCTCCTTGGCAGAGATAATTATACGCTATGCTAAAGGTTAACAGGAAAAACAATTTTGACAATTATGAGAAGCAGCAGAAAGCATTATTATCTTTGATCCTGATTTTAAGAAGTCAACAATTTCTGCATGTCAAGTTTTCACGGAGTTTGTTCCAGAGCTAAATGGAAATAGAAACAACTATTAAGTATGAAGGCAAAAGGTATTTACCATGCTAGGTGCTCTTTAGCCTTGGGTGTATTTAATTGCTGATTTCTAACATTGCATATTCCGGACCAAAACCAAATAACTTCTTTCTTTTCGGGAAATTCCGAACAGTCCATTTATCGACACTACTTTACTTGGTCACACAAAAAAATCACACCTGTGTCATCAGCACATATATGGTAATAAATGTAGTTGTACATCATATTCTGGGTATGGGTGAGCTATAAATGTAGCTGAAAATGGAGCATCTGAGAACTTCACATTTTGAATCTGCAATGTTAGATTTATGGGTAGATCTCTGTAATGGAACAGCACAAAACCCCATCTTTGATACAGGGGACCCAGTTTTGTCTTGCGGTTGGCTAAGGACGTGCATCTGGTATAAAACAAATCTCCTTAGTCTGTGTACAAGCTTTGATGACCTGCTGTGGTGGTCCCTGAATAAAGGAGAAGCTGAAAAGACCTCCATGGTTAGACTGATAATTGCTTTAAGACGCAATGTATTTCCCACCATGCTAATTAAGATTTGATTCAATCTTGCACCTTATCAGTCGATCACACCCACTTTTCCAGTCAGTAAGTCTGTATGTCATTAGCAAGTGCATCAAATGTAGCACTGTGATCCAGAACCTCATAAATAGAACAAGTCACAGAGGAGGAAGAGAATGGAAAACCTCAAAGAAGAACATATGAAATAAGAATAGAAAAGGAGAGAAAGTATCAACAGTCAAACTTGAAAAATGGGAAATGAAAGTGAAGAAATCTGCAGAATTTGAAGGTGTTTTGTTGTGAGGCAGCACATAGACCGTAACCCTAAATCTGTCAGCGTCGGGGCCAATATTCTCTTCCTGCATCCTGGTGTCACTCAAACATTCCCTTTCCATCTCCGTCTTGCTCGCATCCCTCTTTGCAATTGCACATTAATTTTTCAGTGTCAATCTGGCTCGTGCCCTTAGCCCTACTATCTTCTTCATACTCAGTCTTTCTTTCATTTCTCCACCATTTTTCTCACTTCCCATATTTTGTGCTTTTGCTTTTAGTTGTTGCCTTCCCCCGGTTATGTTTTCATGTTCTTGTAGCATGCCTTTGGTTATAATGTGTGTTTGCACTTTGTGTGTCTTGGTGCCTGCTTGTACCCAGTCAGTCTTTAGTTTATTCAGTCAGGACCATTTGTCTCTTTTGTTTGTTTGTGAGCAAGAGATAGATAAATATAATTAGACAAATGAAATGGTGCCTTTCCAGCTTTATCTATTTGCCTTCCCTCTGTTGGGCATAATCCATCTCTGGCACCTTTCCTCCATTGCCCCCTTTACCCTTCCCTGTCTTCTCCTTCTTGTAACCCTCCCCCTCTCTCCCTCCGTCTCTTGCCCTGACGTATTTCCATTTGGGCTGTGAAAGTAGCTGTTTGAATAGGCATATTTGTCCTGCTTAATAGCATACCACCTCGCTTACTATGTGATTTAGTTCCTTGGCCTTATCTTCTCCAAACACAACCACTTCTCTCTGTATCTTGGGGCTTCTCACACTCTTTTATTTTTTATTTTTATTTTTTTCTTTTGCGGGAGGCCCTATTCCTGCTAACACCTCTGGGCACTGCAACTCCCCATGGCTTTATCAAAATAACATTAAAAGGGGACAACCATGCATTTTTGTATAACTAGATATGATAACTGTAAAGTCTTGCCATTACACCAGCATAGGCCTTTATCTAATGAGTAGTCGGTAACTGAATTCATGACATGTTTTGTGGTAGTGTTTGAATTTTACAGCTTGGACATACTGAGACTTTTTTCATTAAAGAAATTCAATAAGAGGGCACTTAACAAATTCCACTTGTAAAGATTTCGCTATAGCCGCAATAGTCTTTTTGTTTGTGTGTTTTAAAACATTAGAAACCACCAGCTGTTTTGATATAGGGGGATTTATTGATTTCAAAATAGTTTTCATATGTTTGAATTAATTAATGTATAATTTTCATTTATAATCACTTGTTTATCAGTTTTTTACAAGTATAAAAAGTATATCAACATCATGCTGTTAGTTTATGTGTTATAAATTAAAATCATTTTTTTCTTACATAAAACTGTCTTTTGTCTAGGTCCATTTAATAATTTCTAATCTGCTGATGACCATTCAGAGGTTGGCTGATTCTGGTCATTATTTAAGCATCTCTAACTATAAGATTAGAATATTGCTATAAGAATATTTTTGCCTTTTTCTTCACTTTCTTAAAGGTCCTGCTCATCAAATGACAGCAAAAGCTATAAGGCTAACAGCAGGCTGCTAATTAAAGGCGAAATGGACCCTTCTTCACAGCAGGGATTTTGACCAGCCACAGTTGGAAATATGTGTTAATGATGGCTGACTTAAACCAAAGACTATTGTCCTTTTCTCTCTTGCAAATATTTTGAAAAGTTATTTCTTTTTCTAGGATGCAGCTTGGTTTTTAGGATATGTATCCCTTCTCTCACCTGATATATATTTATTAACATGATAATAGAAAATCCTTCTAAATACAACCCAATGATCTGCCATTGGGAAAATACAAAACACAAATGTAAGATTCAATTTGAATACACTGAAAATGTTGAGAAAAAATCTGTTAAAGAAAGATGTTTTAACAAAATATACCAGTGCAACAATTAACTAACAACTAATAAAACCTTGATTAGAATGTTTACAAATGTTTGATAAGTGACAACAACACAAAGTTGCCCTTTGATCTTGTCCATCCTAAAAAAAAGGTTAGAAGTGCAAAGCAGTTAAATATAAAAAAAAACTAAAAAAAAAAAACCTCTGGCAAACAATTAAGCATCACAAAGGCCATAGGAACCAAATGACAATGCGCTGGCATCATAATCTCTCTGAAAATTCCAGACAGTGTTAATGACTAAAATTGTGTCTCTTAGCCACCAACTAAAAACATATGACCAAAATTAATACAGAAACTCCATAAACTCTCCAAATCTCAATTCTTTTGGAAAGGT